>QTSX02003758.1:0-147230 GCA_014839935.2 Entomophthora muscae
GAATCATTTGGTGAGTCACTTGGGGCATTAATTTCTTAAGAGGGAGTAATCAAATATGTTACAATATCTCCCCCTGGGGGAAGTGGACAGTGAAACTTGGGAATTTTCTTGAGAGTGTGGGGGATACAAGCTTGGTATTGGATTCAGTTTGGTGTTGGATACAGGGGAGTCTGGAATTACGCGCTGTGCTGACCTTGCTTTTCAGAGGCAAATGTGCCTTATGGTGCATACGCTTGAGTTCTGTCTGCCGCCAAAACCCTTTGATTAAGTAGTTATTGTTGGCTCACTTCCATGCCAATGCCTGGTCCTTTCAGCCCTAGGTCCAGCTTGTGTTGATTCGTGGTTGACTACCCATATCTGATCTCCTTACTTGGAATCTCTCATGTTGCAGCAGGATTGACTCCTCTCTTCAAACCCTTTTTCTTTCCATATCTTCCCTGTTCTTTTCTGGCATATTGTGCATTGGGGCCATTGTTGTCTGACACCTTTTGGTAGAGGTGTAATTGTGGTCCTGCGGTAGTACTCACAAGTGACAAACTCCTGTCAACTATGATAATCAAAAGACCTCAACTATGGGAGTTGAACCCTGGCATCTTGCAGGCTGCCAGCCCGCAGGGCCAGCTGCCCAGCTGCCCGCAGTTTTGGGGATCAAATCAGGATTGGATTTGACTTTGGAGAATCTCCTGAAGTTTGATGAACCAAGTTTGCCTACAATGATGCCCCCGCACTAGGGGTTCCTGTTAACCCAAACAATCAACGGGCCGGGTTAGCCACAGACCCCAGAATAACCCGGGCCACATTGGAAGAAGAAACAAAGGTAACTTTCATAAGAAACAGGCCACCCAGAGATGACCTGTCCCGTAACCTGGTTGAAGATTTGGAGTGCTCTAGTCTCAAGTCAGCCAATTAAATAACCCCCGCAATTGTTGCCACCAAGGGCTGTGAGGACCTAGTAGAGGGGAAAACCCAGGCCATGAAAATCTTTGAAAGTTTTGTAATGACAGATGGGCATACTTATACCCTGGGCTGCCAGGAAGATGCCCATTGCCATCCTTGCAATAAAGTGACATGAACCTTTGGCTCAACCAGATCATACCATACTTGTTATTAGTTTTATTTCATCTTAGTCTACTCCTTGAGGCCCTGTCTCCCATGCCCACATACCCCAAGAAACCGCAGACCAGCCACTCAAACTTTACTGTCCACCAGGAGCTCCCTTTGGCCCAGTACATTTTACCAAGTACCCACCTAACCTGGCGTATTTGGAGTTTACTCTGGAGGAAATCATTATCCACAACCCTAAAGCTATAACTAGAGAGACTGAGACCGTATACAGAGAAGGCATCAAAATCACCAGACCTCTTCTGCTATTCCAAGACAAGTATAATTTCCTGCCTGCCTATTTAGTTCCAATGGCGCTGCCCCACACCCCGCGGCCCAACTGCCCTCAAGATTCTGTTGCTGCTGATGAATCCACCTCCACCCAGATATTTGGGGTGATGTATATCACCCTCACTGGGTTGATTGATTCCATAGTGCCTACAACTGGACCTTGAGCAATACTTGGAAAATTGTTATCTTATATTGTAAAGTTAGCCCCAATCCTGTGGTGGGCTCTCCCTGCTGGGCCCGCGGGCCGTCTGCCTGCAAGTCCTCAGGAATCCCCTGCAGGTTGGATCCCTGACACAGACTTCCCCGCCCAAGACCAGGGGCCAGTGGCTGGTATAATGGTGTCCACCATCCCTGTGAGGGTGATGTACACTATACCAAAAAGCTTGCCGGTGTGGTTGGTTGGTAAGTCGGGCAAAGACGCAGGCATTGGTTTGGGTGTTACTGGTGGTTCCATATAGATATTGTGGGCCAGGAGATAGTTAAACTTTCATCTAAACAGTTTGGGTGTAGAGAATATCCACAGGCCTTGGCAGTTTTATCTGACAGCGGATTGGATGCGGGCTAATGGATCTAGTTCAATGATTTTCTCTGGCGTGTAGTCCTTGTACTTGGGTTTTAAAGGATACTCGGTGAAATGGACAGGCCCAAAGGGTACATCAACTGGACAGAATACTGCAGGTGGTGGGGCAGGAGGACCAGAAGATCTTGAGCTTAACTAATAGACAGCAAATACAAAACACAGTAATAGCTGTATAAGCCAAAATAACATAACCTTTATTCAAAAATGGCAATAAGTTTGGAGCGCAGGGTCTTTGGTCTATATAGCACCCCACCTCCAAACTTAACATTTTTTTTGTGAGTCATCAGGGCATTGGGAAAGGCAGGGCCAGGGCCAGGGGAATTGGGGACTTGGGTCTAAAGGCAGCAAAATGGCACTTGGTTGGGAGTTCTTTCATTGGTTGTGACTCCCAATTTAGCCATCTGATTATTTTGCTCTAGTGTTGTAGTCATGGGGCCAGGTTGCAGACTGGTTTCTCTTCCTTGGGTTGGCTCTTGATTGGCTGCTGGTAAAGACTTCAAACTCATGAAGCTAATAGTTGTTGCCTGGTTGCCTCCATTAGGTGTTGTGATTGGCATTCCACTTAGTGCAATAATTTCCTTGGCTTGATCTACTTTTCTGGACAGGTTGTCTTCTTCAACATCAGCTTGCAGGGGCTCAATCCCAGAAAAATGTGGGTGGTTGGTATTGTGGTCCTCTGGTCCAGCGGCCCAGGGGAATCCAGGTTCTGGGTTTGATTCCCGCTCCTGGGCCTGAAGTTACAGAGGGGAAAAATTGTCAATCCTGACAGCAGTGGCCAGAATACCCGTATATCCAGCTCCTTGACTTAATAAATTAATTATAAAGATAAACTGATTTTGATTTTATTTTATTCTTATACCAAAATGAAGGTTTCCCAATGACAGAGCCAATCAGAATGGGTGTAAATGTGGTGTCTTTGTGCTTGGTTCAAACCAGACACACCTCAGTTATTGCACCCAGTTTGACTTAATGAAATAAGCCTGTTGAAAAAAGGACATGTCTTTGTTTGCAAATTGGCACACCAACTTGTGATTAATCTAGCACCAGACCACTGGGTTCTCTGGCTCTAAATTGACCACAAGTTGGTGTGCCAATTTGTAAACAAAGACATATCTTACTTTTAAAAGGATTATTTCACTACGTTAAACTGGGTGCAATAACTGAGGCGTGTCTGGTCTGAGCCAAGCACAAATATAGCAAAAATTAATACCCATTCTGATTGGCTGATTTGTGGCACTTGTAGTTTTTAAACCCACTTATTGTAGCACTACAGAAAATATTAAAGTTTAATATAATTAAATAGACTTGATAAAAATAATTCATCACACCACATATACCTCTGAACTTTATGATCTACATATAGACCCTTAGTTTGATCATTTTTAATAAAATAGGTACTTTGAGTCAAGCTTGGCATACTGATTCAAAAAAAATCATGTTTTACTTGGAAAAAATGTATATGACAAAATAAGTTGTCCATGATACTAAGAATGTGTCATTATATACAATAAATATACATAATATCAATATCAAATGAATGGTATTACTCAAAGCTAATAAAAATTCAAAATTAAAATCATAAATATTTATTAATTTTTTATTAGATAAAATAGAATAGTTATTGTTTATTGGAATATTTTATTGATATAAAAGGGTTTGGGGTAAGAACAAGTAAAACATGTCAGAATTGGAGGTGACAATCAAGGAATTGGATGCAGTGGTGGCTAAAATCAAGGAGGTCAATCAAAAGGTGAAGGACATGCTAAAGGAAGTGGTGTTAGTAGGCAAAAAACTAGACAAATTTACTGTTAAGGCTATGAAAAAGAAGATACAAAGTTACTTACAAACTTGCAACCAGGCTTCTAAACGTACAAAAAGATGTTCTCACAAATCTAAAGTTCAAGACACAGGGGTTTGCAACCGCGGAGGAGGGGTCAAATAATCCCAAGATGTTTGAGCAACTAAAAAATAAAAATAAACAGGAACTGTCAGAAAATTGCGGACCATGTTATTTTGTCATCAGCCAGATGATATCCTAAGTCTTCTAACATTAGGAAAATACAGAGAACCTGTGACTTTGGCGTAACCTTTGGCCCGGAATATGTTGTTGTCATCAGAAGTAGCAAGTCTGACAGGGCCCAAGGCCCAAAGGATTTGGGACAATTCTTCCTACTTCTGGATATAGGTTCATAAGTTGTTGTCTCTATATTTTACTATAGGGATTAATACAGTATGGCAACAGTATGATCTTTTGCTCTTCACTTAATTAGAATTGAACTAGGGAAAGGGTTTGAAATATCAACTCTTTATTAGAAGACTGATATTGAGGCTGGTCCAGCTGCCTGTATTTATTTGAGTTAGCTCTGGCCCAACCTTGAGTGTGTGCAGTTTGTGACAAAAGCTTGCTTGACAACTTCCACAGCTCAGTATCCTTTCTGAAGCTGTGCAACTATCCCTCAATCTGAGCGTAGTAGTTGTGAACCTGGACCACATTCCAGGTGACTAGCTAGCCAGACTGACTACTAGTTGGTGGAGATGATTCTTCACTTAATCAGAGCTACCCTAATACAATAGGCTCAAAGCCTTTTTATCTTAGAGTGTTTGGCTTGACAGCCCAGTCTATTTTGGGCTCTTCTAGAAGTGTTTCAGATGATGGCCCATATGATGGCCCTTGTTCTAGAATGTAATTAAAATTTAGAATAGTAATTATATATGAGAAGCATGTTTGAAGTGGTTGTTGAGGTGGACTAATTAACTGCACAATATCTGCATGTTTCACCATTAATTAGGAATAGGGATTTTGCAATTACCAGGATATGTTTTGATCATTTGAATCCATTGATTCCACAAACCTGCAGCCCGCATTAATTTGTTGAAACCCTTCCTAAGAGTGATTAACTGCTGGCCCGCATTATTTGTTGAAACTGTTAATTAGTCAATATTCAGAAATCCTGACAGGTACCAACAGAAGACTAACAACAAACCAGTGACAGATCTTGTGAAGCAGACCCTGTCTGGGGAGCAACAGGTAAAGATATAGAAGGTGAAAAATAAAACATCAAATAAATAAAAATATTTTACTAACTTTTTTTAGAAGAAAACACAGGAGTAGTCCACAGAACCTAAAACCCTAAATATTGCAAACATTTTACAGGTGCTATGTCCCCCACATAGGGCGTCAGCTGGTTCTGATGCCAGCCGCTGCCTCCAAGATGATTAAAAATTAGAAAAAAATTACCCTATGAAACAAGAACAACTTACAGTACTCCAACCAAAGCAAGACAAATCTGAATGGCAAGTCTCAGCTTTGACCGCTGCCCCTAACCTGCACCTTGAACAGTATGTTCCACTCCCAAAATCTTGCAAGCTCTTTGTCCTCCTTCTCTGGGACTTTTTCAGAATCATGTCATATAAAAACTTACCTAAAATGGAGAGAGGTCAAGAAGAAGTATGTTTCAGTTTGCTGACTAAACACACAATATCACATGCCCTAAAAAATTTAAAAGAAAAAGTAACCTCCCTTACCTATAGTTTATCTGCTGTTGTGGGCGTCCTTGGAGACTTCAGGGCCTCCTGATGCTCTGATGAGACTGGAATACCATCAATCATTGAAACCCTTTGTAAAAACCTCCCTAAAAATAAATTAAGTACCCTATATAATAAATTTTGTGAGTTCTCAGCCCTGTTTACAGGTCAGAGACTTCACTTAATTGTTTACCTAGGTCTTGTTGTAATGGTGGGGATTAAAGCAGAGGTTTGCAACACACTAGAAATAATAAATAAGCTGTACAAAATTTGACATTTACTAGATAGAAAATTTCCCAGGGATACAGCTCAAAAGAGCATGTTATTCAGGATGCTGTCATTCTTTCTGCCACCTAAAGAATGTCAGCTCCACCAGAAAAGATCCTCTTGGCCAATTGTATCACAATGCTCCTGTACTTAAGCCGCCACATGCTATATAGTACTATAGATTCAGAACCTGTTGGTAAAAATGCGGGATTATCAAATTCTTTTGCATGAACTCACAAACTTAAAGGAATATTTTTCATCCATTTATAAAAAAATTAAGCCGTTCTTGGATGAAAAATATTCCATTAAGTTGGTGAGTTCATGCAAAAGAATTTGATAATCCCGCATTTTTCCCAACAGGTTCTGAATCTACAGTACAGGATCTATGTCAATAAACACTTTTGAAATAGAAATTTTGGCAACAGTGGCAAAATCAACTGTAGGGATGTAAAAGTGAGAATTCAAAAGTGAGAATCTAAAAGTGGCCATGTCAACACTTTTTAAATTTTCAAAATGGCTTTTTATAACAAAGTAATTACTTTTTCTTGACTATTTTAGTTGAGAGAATGAATAAAAGTATTTTATATGACCATAATAAAATTTAATTTCAGATGAGCTGTTTTAATTTAATTTTAAAATTGTCAACTTGGCCACTTTTAGATTCTCACTTTTGAATTCTCACTTTTACATCCCCACAGTCAATTTTGCCACTGTTGCCAAAATTTTTAGTTTATTTCAAAAGCAAGTCCTCAAATCCCACCACTCACATCCTCAATAAAGCTCATTAAATCATATTCAAATTTTTAAACTCTTATATATCTCTTTATTTAAGTCTAATTTTTTTAGCATTCATCTAAACAAATAAATATGTATTAAAACATTAAGCTTTTGACTCATTGATTATTATTTGCTTTGTTAATTTTTATTATACCTGACAGTATATCAAACATAATTTTAGAAAGTACAGTAGCTTTCAAACCTGTTGAGACAAACATATATTAGTCAGTTTAGAACACATGAACTCAGTCTAAAAACACAATAAAAAATTGAGGAATTTATATCAAATTACAATGGATTTGGATCCACTGTAATTTTGTTTTTAGACTGAGTTTATGCGTTCTAAACTGACTAATATATGTTTGTCTCAACAGGGTTGAAAACTACTGTATGCTAATACAGATTAAACTAAATAAAAAATATTAAACATCAATTCTTTCATTCATCTTTACTTTGCTAATTTTTTATACCTGAAAGTATATCAAACATAATTACAGAAAGTACATGAATACAAATTGAACCAAATAAAAGAAATATTAAAAATTAAAAGACAAAAAAATATCAGGAACAACAAAGCCTTTAATTGATGGGCTTCTGGGCAAGGCACACAGGGAGAAACAAATCAGTGTGGTCATAGAATTTGACAACAGTTTCAGCTGGGAGGGTATGGGCATCAACCTGCAGCAAATTAAACAAATCATCTGGCCCAGATTATGTCCCCTTCTTGACAACTTGCTTAAGCCACCCAAAGATCTCATCAATTGGATTGAGGAATGGAAAATAGGAGGGGAGAAATAGAAGGCGTATATTATATGTGGCCAATTGTTGGGAGCCAATTTCTACACCTTTATCAATCATTAGAAATTCTATAAGAATATCTGCCACCTTGTGGAGTCCAACATTGTCCAAAACAATATTATTGGTGACACCTGAACTAGTGACTCAGAGGTGCTCCTGAACCAATGAGGGAAACACAATGAAGGCCCCACTATTGCGGGAATACTTGATCATCTGATACAGTTCAATGATAAGGGGACCAATAAGAGCTGTCATTGAGTAGGTTGCAGCACAAAAAGATACACACTGGGATATATCATCCTTGGCACCTTTGGGAACATAGCTGTAGGACTTGTGCATGGAAGACACAAAGGATATTTTATCAATGTAGTAGAATTTTATTATGCCCTTGTCCTTTAGCATGGTGTATGTCTTAGAGTATATACACCAGTTCTCAATGCTCATTGGGCTATTCCGGCTGTATAGAAATACTCTGAGCTTTCTCAAGAGAATCTCAACCCTCTGACCAAGCAATAGTAAACCAGAATTGCGGCCTTGATTCCAAAAGCGGATCTGACTATGGCCTGTGTATTTCCGGTTTGGCATGAAATTTTTGGTCAATCCACTGTGTTATTGGACAAATGTGGTAAGTTCAACTCCCTGGTGCTTGACACTATAGTAAAGTGAGAATTTAGCCTTTTCCCTGATTGACAACTGAAAATCAACACTTTTTTAATTAAAAGATCTTGATGTACTGAAATCTTTTAATATAAAAAAGCCTTACAGCTATGATATACTAAAATGACCCCAAAAGCTCAAAATTGCAATAAAAATGTATTTTAACTAATGTGAATAAGGAGTAATGTGCAAATGTTTCTCATTTTACTATGTAATTTACACTATTTATTATAAAAATATTTTTGATTACCATAAAAAATAAAATTTCAATGAACCAAGAATAAACATAAGCACAAAAATAGAAGTTATGCAAAATATGAAGAAGTGTTAACATTTATTTGATATAGTTTATATAAGTACAAATGTGAATATTTTATGTTTTACTAGTAAATTAACAAAAATCAAGATATTTCTATCACTTTCAACTATAACTATTCATCTCAAACTTGCCATTTATACATAAAATAATCAGTGCTATCTAATTAAATTATAAAATTAAAAATCAAAACTAAAAACTGAATAATCAAAACTAAAAAGTAAAAATTAAAGCTAAAAATTTAATTGTTAAAAGTAAAAATCATATAACCGAGCAAGTAAGCAATTTTAATCTTCATCCTTCTTTGCCCTTTTCATTTTAGCCCCTTCCAGGAGGGCAGTGTCAATAAGCTCAAGCTGCTGCTTAAGCTCAGAGGCCTTATACTTGTTCTTGGCAGCACCCTGGGTGTCCTTGGTGAAGAGGGTAGAGCGGGTTGTAGGCTTGGTGGGGGACGCGGTTGGCAAGATCTCTGAGCTTGGAGATGGTTTTCTCTTGCTCATGCTGCAGGAGGGAGAAGAACTTATTGAAATTTGGATGAAGCCCAAAGGTGGCCTTAATATGCTTTTGATAATCCTCTAGTGCCAAGGTGGTCTTGAGTTCCCTGTTGATGGCCACCCGGTAAACGTTCCAACTGGCCTTGACGCAGGCCTTGCCTTGCCTCTGTGTGACAACCTTCCCAATCAACTGGGGCTCAAAGTACTCAAGGAAAGGCTTGAGCTTCAAGTGCTTTACTATGTAAGTATCCTTTGAGAGAACCTTGAATTCCTGCGCAGTGTTATCTGGCTTTTAAAGATCCAAGGCACTAAATTGTGCAAGCACAAATTTGCAGGTGTCCAAAGTGTCCCTCTGGCTCAACCTACTAAGCTCAGCATGGGCCTGCACATTCCAAGAAGCTGCTTGGCAGAAGTGGAAGTGGCACCCCTGCACCTCCCTGCTGAACAGCTGCGCAGATATATTTTACTGAGCAGGCTTGAAGTCCATGATGCAAATGTGAGGTCCCAGAGCTCTCAGCTTTACCTTTTCCTCCAATTCCAGGATGGCCTGGTCCTTGTCAGTGGCAGGAGGATTGGCGCAGGTGTAGAATGGGGTCTTCTTGGCATTTTTGTTGTCAGGAAGGAGGGAAAGTGCTTGGAAAAGGATGGATAAATCACAGGTGTAGATGGCCTTGGTGGCCCCAGGGAGAAGGAAGAAAGCAAGTGGAATCACCTGGATGTCAATCTGGGCATGGATCATCCAGAGCTGTTTGAACATCCAGGGGCAAGTGGCAAAGATACCATCAACTAGCCAGGTTGTTGCTTTTTTCAACTCTGGCAGGTTCTGCTGAAGTGTGTAGCAGATGATATGCTCTTTTGAGCTTAACCCATTGCTGTGAAGGAGAAATTGCTCCCCACTTGGAAGCTGCTTGAGTTTGTGGGTGAGCGTAAGCTCCAAGAGGACTTCAGAGGCCTTAGGGGGAGGGGTACTAGCAGTGATACATTTGTTGCTAATGATCTTTGTTGCAACCAAGTTTCCAGACTTGTCTGCCAACGTATCTAACAACATGAGCCAATCAGATGGCAATTTCAAACAACAGGCAGTTTCTCCTAATTATGAGCACTGCCAATTCAATCTGCTGATCCAGCACAAGTTATTCCTTGGCTTTAATCTTTATATGGAACGCGCCACTATGCCATCCCCTTGTGGCCTGATGGCTTTCCCATATCATATATTAATTGTAGTATTCTGCAATAAACAACACATTATTCTTATTATTTATGTCCTTTCTATTGAACTGTTGTCTTCCCCAATTCTAATACTGAATCCTCATTGATTCAAATGCAACAACTTAACCAACTGTTCTTGAGTTAGCAACAACTTATGATTGTTGGGCTTTAGGTGTTGTAAGGCCTTAATGGCCAGATTAGAAGCTTGGAGGTGGGAAGAGGAAGGGATCATCTGAACAATATACCATTTGAGCATCCAGGTAATTAAATGATTGGGGGCTCACATGTGTGCTCCCCCTTCTTGATTGTGACCCTCTCCCAGCCCTTGTGTTTAGGTGGGCCCCACAATTCTTATCCTCCCAGAAAAAGTGCTTGTTTTTTGTTTGGCTCTTTAGATTGTTGTAGTTGAAGATGTAATTGTCAGTAACATAACCAGGGCCGCCCTTTACAGAAATAATTGGGAAGTACTGGGGAAGCGCTAGGAACTTTGAACTCTCTGTCTACATTACACATGTTGTGGATGTCCAGTGGATCCCAAGCCACGTGATCATAAGCTTTAAACTTCTTTTAGTACTCCTCAGGCTCATCTTGGGGATCAGATGAGGGAGGGGGAAGAGCCATCAGGAGGGGGAGGGGAAGGGTTCATTGAGGCCTGCTTGGATGCCTCCTTTTTCTTACCAGAAGAAGAGGTGGGCTCCTTGACAGCCTTTGACTTCTTGGTACAGCGCTCCTTGTGGGCTCCTTGACAGCCTTTGACTTCTTGGTACAGCGCTCCTTGTGGGCTCCTTGACAGCCTTTGACTTCTTGGTACAGCGCTCCTTGTGGGCTCAGAGTTGGCCTCTGACTTGTAAAATGAGTGATCAGTAAGAGAGTAATCACTTTTATTTGAGAACTTGGGGGGAGGTTGAAGATGAGGGTGTAGGGGGAGAGGGAATGGTGTGGGGTAGATGAAGTAAGAGACTTTGCAGGCTTCTTGGCATGATTGTCAGGAAGCCAGTCATAGGTAGAGGCATTGGGCGGCTTGGGGTGAGGGGCAGTCAAGCTGACGGGTAGGGCCCACCATAGAATGGGTTCTAACCTGATAATATAAGATAAAGATTGCCCGAGCAAGGACCAGGGTCCGGAGTTGGGGACCACAGAATCCACCAATCCTGTCAAAGTAATATAGAATACTCCAAACAGTTGGGTAGAGGTGGTCTTGTTGGCAGCAGTGGGTTCCAAGAGGCGGTCTGGTCTTGGGGTTAATGGTGGAGTCATGGGAACAGAGTACACTGGTAGGTAGTTGTACTTGTCCTTGAATAATAAGGGCGGTCTCTTGACTCTCTTTCCTTCACATCCTATGTATTTGGTACTTCTAGTCCTTGCCAAAGGGTTGGCAATGAGAATGGTTTCCAAGTCATAATCTGAATAGACCGGGTTGGGGGGGGGGGGGGTACTTGGTAAAGTGCACAGATCCAAAGGGAGCTCCTGGGGGCAGTATAATGCCTGGGGCAATTTGGCAGATTGGGCTTGGGAGGGAGCAGCGGCCTGGTAGTCTACTTGACTGGAATTAAGATGGAAGATCACTAAGACTAGATAGGGTAAGATTTTTTCAAACCAAAGGTTCATAAAACTTTATTATTGAAAATGCCAATGGGGTATTCACTGTACTGCCAGGGTTTTTATACCATGGGACTTTGCTTCTTCAATTTTTGCAGGGCTCAGGTTTGCAGACAAGGCACTGGCGGGGCATGGGTCTTGGCTTGTAGTCTCAAGGGCGGCAGATCCAGGTTGTGCCTGCTCTGGCAAATAGAAATGGCAATGCTTTGTTCCACCGCCACTGTTCACTATGTCACCTGAGTAGTTCAATTGTACTACCCCTTCTGGGCAGAAAACTGGCAGTTGCTGGTGGTCATTGGCAGAGTTAAAAATAGGTTTTGTTTTAACCTCCTTAAGGCAAGCTTCAACCTCTGCATAGGTTCAGGTCTTTGGTGGCTCAAGGTTGGCATCAATCTGATGACCATTCAGGGAATTGTCTTTGGGAGGCTGGAGGGTCTCAGAGTAACTTGTTAACTTGGGTTTGAAATTTAACAAGTGGGCGGTCTCCCGTCCACTTTGTGTGACTTGAGTAGTCTTTGGAGGGTCAGGGTTCAATTACAGGGTTTCTGATGTTGATTTTAAAACTCCAGTATTGGCGTTGGGCAGGTTGACAGCAGGTCCTTCACCAATCTCTGTTAGCCAGGTTAAATCTCCTTTGTAGATATGGGTCTTCATTGGCACCAGTTTGATGGCAGACTGGCAATTATTCAAGGAATTCTCTGTATTAGGCTAGCAGGTTGCAGAGTAATTCATCAATTTGAGCCTGTGACTTAACAGGTTGGCGGGTCCTGGACTGTCCTGGAGGGTTTGATCCGTCTTTTGAGAACTGGGGCTCAACTCTTCAGTTTTCAATACAAGTATTGAAATTTCATTCATGACAATGCTTGAGAGTGGAGGCAGTTTCTTTTGAGCCCTTTAAGGCTTGGTGCTTGGTAGGCTTGATGGATTTTGATGATTTTGTCTAAAGAAAAGTTTAGTTTTGTAAATAAAACATTATTAAAGATATGAAACACAAGAAGGTAAAGCATAGCAAAAGTTAAACAAAAATTATGCAAATAAAATTTATTTATCAAGAAAAAACATAAAAAAGTAAATAGAATCAAAATAAAAACTCAAAGTATAGATATAAAGGTTAAAAAATAAAAAATAAGTGAACTTATGATGAAGCATCAAAGATTTTAGGTTCAGCATAACATCTTAGTGCTAAATCAATATAAAAGTATAATTAAAAATCAAAAAAAGTATATAAAAATTATAGGGAGAGTAGCAGGAAGAGTAGTAGATTATAATTGCAAAAAAATTATTCTGTGGATTTTTTTATTGGGAGTTGAAAATCAAAATACAGTAAAGTGTTGAGTTCAGCACTGTCAATCAGCTTAAAAAAGCTGAATTATCACCGTCAAGTGTGCTAGAGTCAAGCAGAAAAACCAAATTTACTATGTTTTTTACATTTAAAACTTGCTTAATTTAAAAACAGTTTGGAAGTTAACCCAGAAGCAAGGCAGTTACATATGCTCAAAAATAAAATAAAAATACAAAATAAGTTAAAAAAGTAAATGATTGAAAAGTGTTTATTAGTGATAATAATGTGCTGTGAGGAGTTGGGAGTGACTTATTTACCATAGTGTTGGTTAAAACGTTAAGAAGCTCTCTGTACTAATCCCCAAGTTAAAGTGTCAAGTGGATGGGTGTCAAGTGGTACTCATAGTGTGTCACTTATTAATTTAGCCTTAATTTGAGCCTTTGATTAGTTAAATCCAAAACTGATTGTGTGATAAGTGGATAGAGTCAAACAGAGGGGAAGTTGAATTTCCGTTTTTTATAAAGTACATATGAAATCTCTTAATAAATCAGGCTTAATTTATGTGGCACCACTTAATCCACAAACCCAGAAATGACATAATATAAAACAAGAGGGGTATTTGATTCATGTCCTTACCTCTAAATCCAGTATATTGGTGCTTGGGAGCTTAATTGACAACTATGGACATAAATAATAAAAATGAAATAGTAAATAACAAATTTTATATAAGTGCATATGTATTTTTCTAATAAAATTAAAATTTGGCTTAAAAAGTGTCAAACTGGTCACTTTTTGTTTTATAGTGTCAAACACAGGTTTTTTCATTTCTATTAGTAAATTTACTTATAAGGTGCCCCTTAAATTGGTCTTTTAGCTAACCGGATTATTAAACAGAGTCAAATTTGAGTAAATTTAGACTAGGTTTTTGGTTTTGAACCCATATATTACTAGTAAAAATTACGTAAATTAGTTAAGCCAAAAATACTAATAGATTCACATATGTGGCACTTAACTCCCTGGTACTCAACAGAGTGTCAAGTACCAAGGAGCTGACTTCACCACAGTTGCTGTATAGAACACAGCAACTTTCTTTAACACTAACTGACCCTCTGTGGTTCTTTAGAAATCAGGCTCCTTGTCCTCTTCCTGGTTTCCATCACTGACGTAGGGCTCATAGCTAGTGTCAAGTACAGGCTTCACCTTCTCCAGCATGGCTGACGGGACCAACTTTTGCTGGTACACAACGTCAAACACATACAAAGTAAGTTCTACCTCCTTGTTTCTAACTGTTTTTGTGGTGGTAACCTTGGTGGCCTTCCAGGTCAGCTTGGGGACCCAAGGGTTGATGCTCTGCACCCTAGCATCTTGTGCTCCTTGAACTAGCTGTGTCAATGCAGCATCACTATCAAACTCTCCTCTCCCATCTTCTTTCTGGGTAGGCACTTGGGTTGCACTAACTCTGTTTTTTTACCCGCAGGGGCAACTGCAACCGCAGCGCACAACAGGTGCATTGTTACTCTGTTTTTGTGTTTCTTCTGTTTAAAATTTAATAAAATATTAAATAAAACTTAATTAAGTTATACACTGGTTTTCAATTTTTGCTTTTTTATCTAAATATGGATATTTAATAAGATTTTCCCACCCAATATCCCAAATATAGATTTTTTATTTCTTAATTAGTTGTTTTTGGTTTTACCACTCCCATTTTTAGAACACCCAACATAATTTCCACCCATTTTCCCAGATTTTACGCCAAATTAAGCACCCAACATAATATTTTTAAAATTTAAGTCTTAGATTGTGTGTCTTATTTTAGATACCTTGGTATCATTCTTGTCTACAATATGTTGCACAGAACATTCAAGCGTTTTGTTTACATATTGAGTTGCTATTGTATTTTGCTTTTGGTTTGGGTTTTGACTCTCTACTTGTGAGTGTATTTTGTCACTAATTTATATAGTAAGCATATGTACACCAAATGTCAACTCAAACTATTTTTTTGTGAATTCATGTTTTTTGATTTGTATTTTGATTATTATTTTTTTGAAGTGTGAACACTTTGTTGCTGTGTTGACCCATTTTTATTAACACCAAAATCCCTGTCAACAGAGTATATTTTATACAGATAGTTGGAATTTGCTTAGATCTGAGTTCATTTTGTTTAAATCTGAAGTATTTTTAGCTGTTGCCTTAGATTTCAAAACCACTGTACAGACACTATGTGTCAGGATTGACAATTTGGCTCCCCTCAAAACCAAGGCCCAAGGGAGTGACTCAAACTCTGGCCCTGATCTCCCACAGGATGCTATCCCTAAGGACCAAAGGACTGGCTGCCCATGTTTTTCTGGTTTTGAGCCCCCTCAAGCTGAAGCTGGGCCTGATTCCCAAGATGATAATACCAGCCAAACCTTAGAATCCACAGCATCAAATAAAATATTATACAAATTGTGTGGTGATCCACATGTGTGCAGTTTTGCAGGAAAGGGTTGATTTGGCTTCAAATAAAGACAATATGCTGAAGAGTGACAATGTGTGGTTAGCTGGTGACGCTGTAAGCTAGTAGGTAACATAGGGCTACTAGGGGTAAGTAGGGTGAGCCAAGTAGGAAACATGGACTACTAGGATATGTAAGGCCTGGCTGGTAGGTAACTAAGGACTACCAGAGGCAGATGTTGCCTCCACCCAGCAGAAAGAATTGGCTGCTTTGGGCTATAGTGCTTCACCCCACAGGAAACTGTGGCTGCAGAAGGGTGAAGACTGAAATAGCAAGCAGGGAACTTTATCTGTCTGGGGGGAGTAGGTTTTGGACCCCTGGAGGGTAACACAGGCTGCCAGGGAGGGGAAGAGCTCTGAGGGCTCTACATACCCTAATACACTTACAGGAGGTCTGTGAGCAAAAACCCTACCTAACAGACTGGTAGGGTGTCCTCATTTATGCCCCTATGGGAGCTTTGGGGAAACCCAAGGTGAGCATTGGAGGGTATAGGCTTGCTCAGAGGTGTCACCAAGGCGGCTTGCTTGGGGAAGCAAGCTGCAGAACTTGGTGTGATCAGGCCTCTGGGAAATAGAGCTGATTATCCTGCAACTGAAAGCCCAGACTTAATTACCTGGGTGAGTAAAGACAACGCATAGACATTGATCTATGGTTGAATGGCCTAAGTGGACTGCCACTTGCAAGGGCCCAGTCAAACGCCAGTTCAATGTAGACTCATGCCTGGGTCTACAAGTTCTGGTAATGGGGGCTGAGATAAAGAACTGAGGTGGTTCACGGAATCAAAAGAGAAAACTAGCAAGAGGGACTGTTTGGTCACAGTGAAGGCTAGTTGATGGACTGTTAAATCATATTGAATGGAATGAACCAATATGGTTCAGTGTGCAGAAGGAATAAAGAAGATTCCTAGTGAGGGTTTGTTGTGGAACTGGTCAAGGATAAGTTGAGGGATAAGAAGATTATGATGCAGGACTACCTGATCATAAAGCAGGATGGCCAAAGGACCAGAAGTTTGTGGTGAAGGACTGAAGATCTGAGAAGATGACCTAGCTGGACAGGATGCAGAGGCTAAAAGAGCTGATTTTGGTGTCTTTTGAGAGGAAAATAGATAAAAAGAAGCAGTTAAATAATAATTCAATACTGCCTGATTATGATTAAAAAAGAATTTAATATTATTTAATTAAAAAAAGAGGAGGAAAAATAACATATAGTTTGTTAGAACTATATGTTATTTTAGAAAGAAGAATTGAGAAGGAAATGAGCCAGAAAGAAGCTGGAAAAATAACGGAGAATCTGTAAGGGCAAAAGAGCAAATTTTGCCAAGAACAACTAGGAGAGGCAAAAGGACAAGCAGCAAGCGGGTTAAAGTCACAAAAGTTGAAAGAAACACAGAGAAACAGAGAAACGTTGAAAAATTGAGGGATCAAAATTTGCCTAAGTAAAACATATGTGGAAGCGCTCAAGATTTTCCAGGGAAACGTGACAGGAATTACAGCAAAACTGTTTGAAACACGGAGCAGTTGTTTACCTGGAGCAAGACAGCCTTGGGTTCAAACCAGGGTCAAGGACGGGTCATCTGGGTAAACCTTTTTGGCAAAACCGTTGAATTGAGGTGTGTTATTTACTGTAATCTGGAGTCTATTTGATCAGTGTTTTAAGGGCTTTAACTTAAGAGTTAAAGCCTAAAAAATGAGGAGCAGAAGCAGAAAATTCAGGGCTTTTATTGGCTGAACTAAGTTTTAAGGTTTAATATATTATAGAAGGATAAAAACAGGAAAGTTTAAGCTTTGAAGAACCAGAGTTCTAAGAGAGGTTTTTGGTCTGAAACAAGGGGCTATAAAAGGGAGAGCTATCTGAGACTCTTCAGGGACTGGATCAAGTGGATTACAAAGGCCACAAAAGCTACAGAAGGAGCCAAAAACCAAGAATAGGAAGCCAGAGCTGGAACAGACTGCAGGAGCCCAAGATTAGAACACAGGAGCCCAGGACCAAGGACCAAGGTGCAGGAGCCCAAGACCAAGGTGCAGGAGCCAAAGACCAAGTACAAGGAGTCCAAGAGATTGTTAAAGGACTCCAAGTATTGGCACAAAACCTTCATTATTCCCTATCTCCAGGCCATATATCAGAAGGTTTCTAAAGAGAGCTTCCTTCTGACTGTGAATAAAGTGCCTATTACAACCCCTATCCAAATTTTCTGCGTTAAGAAAGGATATAAGTTCTATGAGTCAATTACCCCACATTTTATATCCTAGCCCAGGAGATAAGGAATCCTATTGCCTAGGGTGAAGGAAGTTTGCCTCTAGTAAGTCTGCCCAGGAGGAGTGGGAAAAGGTGACTAGGCATCTGAAAATGACAAACAGAGGAAGAGATTTTATTGGGGGAGAGTTTGCAAGACTATTACAGGATTGGTATTGGCCTATAGAAAGGCTGGCGCCTGCTGAAGTACAATTGTATGGTGGAGACGCTTGCCTGGTAATTGGGAAGGTACTGGAAGAGTTTTCTCTTATGCAGGCCAATTATAAGCTCCTAATTAACCACTCACCATTTTTGGAGAATGACAACTCCTCCAAGCTGGTCCCTGGCTATGACCCAGGACACACTTTGGGGACTGGTGACCAGGATCCCCACAAGTTGCCTAATGTAGACAAATAAATTCCTACCATTAGCTTAATGAGTTTGAAGTCTACACTAATGGCCAATTGAGATTCATTACCCAAGGCAAACGCGGGCTTGAAGCCTGCTCTCATAACTATGGCTTGACAACAGAATAATTGAGAAACCTTCCAGAGATTTCAACAAATAAGCAAACACCCAGGAGAAGTGACATTTTGCTGCTCCTTAACCTGGGCATCCTGGCCACCTGACCTCATTTTTTCCAATCCTATGATGAACCCCTCATAGAAAATGCAAAGTTTGGTGGTGGGCTATTATATAGACCCCACGCTGAGACTTTATTGCCATTTTTAAATAAAACTTATGAGATATTGGGTTCTTAATTATTGTCTTTTTTGTCTTTGCAGTTTACCAGCTCAGCACAAGATCTCCTGGCCCTACTGCCCTTCTTCCCACAGTTTATTCTCCCCCAGGTACCTTGTTTGGTCCCATTTACTTTACAGAATACCCTTTGAACCCAGAATAAAATGATTATACCTTTGGAAAGGTCTTTGAACAAGACCCCATGGCCCATGTAAATCAGAAGTCAGATATAATAGACAAGTTCCTTGGCACTTAACTGAACTCAAACTGTTCAGAGACAAATACAACTTCCTGCCCACATACCAGTTGGACATGGAACCACCAGTGACCCCCCCCAAACCAATGACTGCCTCTGCACCTGACCTCCCTTTATACCACACAAATAAGCTGTTTGGAATTGTATATATCACCTCACTGGGGTGATCAACACTAAAATCCAAACCACTGGCCTGTGGTCCTGGGTGTGAAAGACAATGTTCTACCTTATTAAGTTAGCGCTAATCTTGTGGTGAACTCTGCCCACAAAACCTGTGGCCTGTGGGTTCCCAGAAAACAATGGACCAGCTGCTCAAGGTTAGATCCCTGACACTATGTTGAGCATTAATATAAATTCATATTATTTACTTAAAGCTGATAAAAATGACATAATTACATTTAATTTTATACTTTTTTAGCTTTATTGAATTCAAATGACATATATGTATCTTATGATCATTTTTCATTGATATAAAAGGAGCTGGGTAAATAAAAAACATGCCATAATTGAAAACATTTATCAAAGAGCTGGACATAGTGGTGGCCAAGATTAAGGAGATAATCAAAAGGTAAAGGATAAGCTCAAAAAGGCGGTGATTGAAAGAGAAAAATTAAACAAACTTACAGTTAAGGTGATAAAAAGTGAGATAACTAATGCAACAGAAAAGCTTGCAGCCAGGCTTCTTGACATTCATAAAGATGTTTTCAAAAAAAACCTACTGTTAAAGCCACAGGGATTTGCAGCAGCAGAAGCGTGGGAAAAGGATCTGGAGAATTTTGAGCAATTAAAAAATAAATAGAACCAAAAATCAACATAAGATGGTCAACAACCTGCACTATCAGAATACCACATTCCATTTGGGGTCCTGTTAGTCTCAGCTGTCAACTTACTTTGTTGGGAAGAGGGAAGGGCCCACCAAAGGAGGAGTGCTAACTTGATGAGTTAAGATTCTGATTAGCCTATTAAAGCCCATGATCCAGTAGAGGGGACCATGGTATTGACTTGTCCAACCAAGGTAATGTAGGCTATGCCTGCATATTGGTTGGTAGCAGGAGGGGAAAGATCTGGGCTGGGGGCAAGCAGTTAGGGTTAGGAGTGGGAGGGGCTTCTATAACAATCTAGTAATCAGGAAGATAGTTGTATTTCTCATGGAACAGTGTGGATGGGTGTTTGTACCAGGCTTTTATGTGGTAAACTATTCTTGGGGCTCTATTTCTGACCAGACAATCAAAGCATAGGATGTTATCAAAGGTAAACTTCTTGTATTCTGGCTTGAGAGGATATTCAGATAAATGCAGTGAGCCAAAGGGAGCACCAGGAGGACAATAAAACGCAGGCTGGTGTGGAGTTCCTGTTCAACAGTCCCCAAGTGTATCCTGGATTATAGCCAGGGACCAGCTGGAAGGGGATGGCATTCTCTATTAAGGGGAAATGTATCTCAGAAATATGTATAGGGGTCAAAATGGGCTTTTATTCACTCTCAGAAGGAAGATCCCCTTAGAAACCTTCTGGTATATGACCTGGGGGTCAAGGAAACAATATGGATTTGTCAATACTTGGAGTCCTCCAACATTATCTTGGACTTCTTTTACTTGGCCTTGGACTTCTGCTCCTTAGACTTAGACTCCTTCTCCTTAAACTTGGACTCCAGCACCTTAAACCTGGACTCTGGCTCCTTGGAATCAGACTTCTGCGCCACGCTTAGAATCCAGCTCCTTATTCTTGGGCTCCTGCTCCATTAGCTTAGGCTTCAGTTCTAACAAAGCTCCTGCTGGTGATCAAAAGGCTTCCAATTTCTCTTGGCAGAAACTCAAAAGACCTGGGAAAGACTTCCAAAAGCCTTCCAAAAGACTTTGAAAAGACATCAAAAAGACTGTCAAAAGACCCCATAACTTTCCAGTCAGCCACCTTCTTATAGTATCTTTTTCCTAACGGTTCCGCCTTTAAAATAGCTTTCTTCATAAGCTTAAACCATTGCTGCTCACTTTTTCTTATAACAACTTAAGCTTACATACTTACTTTCTCAAAAGCTTAAAGTATTAGTTCACTATTTCCTTGCTTATACTTTAAGCTTTTGGCTTCTAACCAATCATTTTCATCAGGAAACCTTCCAGAACTCAACCAATGAATGAAGAGCGCGGAAATAAACCATTTATGAAGTTCCACCGGGATCTTACTATGAAAATCATTTCCACAGCTCAAACCGTTCAAATCAACAACTCTTTGCGCACCAAAGCGTTAACTGGTCCATTATTCTGGCACCATTTCTTCCTGCATTCAACCTAAACCCATTTAAATAGTAGAATACTATTTAAATTTTTCTTTCTGGACCTCTTCAACGTTTCCCCATATATTTACAAATATAGTAAAATTCAAGGAAAATGTCCCACCAAAACAACTTTGTATCCCGCTCTCATAGCAACATGCCTTTGTCTATCATAGGAACTTAATAAATAAATACCTTACCCACACTTCTATCCACATTCCTTCTTAATTTTAATACTAAACCAAGGCAAAGTATTCCACATCTTCCCACTTCAGCAAATCAAATTGGCAAAATCTTGGCTCATTTCTCTGGACCACCAGTTCTTCACTGCCATCTTCAGATCTTTCAGCCAGCTCATATTCCAGCTCTTCAGCTTAACCAGCAATCAGTCCATTAACTTCATCAGCCCTCTGGCTACTCCTGCACTATGATCAGCTAGTCCTGCATCATAATCTTCTTGTCCCTCAACTTATCCTCAACAAGTTCCACAACAAACCCTCACTAGGAACCTTCTTTATTCCTTCTACACACTGAACCATATTAGTTCATTCCATTCAATATGATTTAACAGTCCATCAACTATCCTTCATTGTGACCAAACAGTCCCTCTTGCTAGTTTTCTCTGTCAATTCTGTGAACCACCTTGGTTCTTTATCTCAGCCCCCATTACCAGAACTTGTAGACCCAGGCATGAGTCTACATTGAACTGGCGTTTGACTGTGCCCTTGCAAGTGGCAGTCCACTTAGGTCATTCAACCATAGATCAATGTCTATTTGTTGTCTTTACTCACCCAGGTTATTAAGTCTGGGCTTTCAGTTGCAGAGAAATCAGCTCTACTTCCCAGTGACCTGATCACACCAAGTTCTGCAGCTGCTTCCCCAAGCAAACCGCCTTAGTGACACCTCCAAGCAAATATATACCCTCCAATGCTCACTTTGGGTTCTCCCCAAAAGCTCCCATAGGGGCATAAACAAGGACACCCTACCAGTCTGTTAGGTAGGGTGCTTGCTCACAGACCTCCTGTAAGTGATTAGGGTACGTAGAGCCCTCAGAGCTCTTCCCCTCCCTGGCAGCCTGTGTTACCCACCAGGGGTCCAAAACCTACTCCCCCAGACAGACAAAGTTCCCTGCTTGCTATTTCAGTCTTCACCCTTCTGAAGCCACAGTTTCCTGCGGGGTGAAGCACTATAGCCCAAAGCAGCCAATATCTTCTGCTGGGTAAAGGCAACATCTGCCTCTGGTAGTCCTTTGTTACCTACCAGCCAGGCCTTACTTACCCTAGTAGTCCTATGTTACCTACTAGGCTCACCTTCAACAAACAACCAATTCTCTTCTTGGCCAACATTAGCCCTGCCTGCAAACCACCAAACATTGGATCACCACAGCTGGGTTTTGGGGGCTTCCTCAGGAATGCGGTCCATCAGCCCAAGATTTTCTGTTGGAACAGTAGTGAAATGAAAAACAACTAAAAATGTAATAAAATGGTAGAAGCAAGTTTCTATTATCTTAATTATTTTAGAATGACAATACAATTTTTACAGTGTTGCTTGGTTTTAAATAAAATTTTATTTGTTAAGTTCTTCTTGAGATGTTCTCATAATAACTGAGATTTCTCAGTTTCTTCTGGGCCAAGAGTTCTGGGGTTGTAATGCAACTCATGGCCCACTATTTCCTCTAGTGATATGACCCCAATCTGATAGTCTGTTGGCAACCCACTAATGGCTTCAAAATTTTCACTTGTTTTTATGTCATTATTGATTAATGATTCCTTAGCAGCTATCAGCTGGGTCCTTTCTAGCCTAGTGAATTGGGTTATATTCTAGAGTTATTTCCTTATCATTGGCTGGCTGTAGATTACATTACCAGACAGCCCCAATTTCAAGCCAATCATCTCCATTCACTTCAAAAATTTTAACCTTCATTCTGAGCATTATTTTTATTTCAAGAAAGTCCATCAGTTATGACAGGAATGACAGTATATTTGTTTATTGTCTCCAATAATCTAGGTTAGTCTGGATTAATCACTGGACTATAACACTCCTCTGCAAGTTGCTAGTCATCAGTAAAGTTGGCCTGGAAATTTCCTTGATTAATCAGTTTTGAAGTGCTATTTATTTCTTATTGCTCATTGTCTAGCTACAAAAAACATGGGCAGCTAGTCTGAGCTTCTGCAGGATCCACAGAATTATCAGGAAAAGGTACCAGGTTTGATTCCCTTAATTGGAGTTTGTTATTTCTTCTGAGGGAAATATAATTCATGACACACCCAAGAAGTCAATAAAAACTGTCCTTGTTAAAAAGGGAAACAGAGAGAAAACAGAAGAAGGTAAAAATAAAGAAATAGAAACAAATATATTAGTTTTAAAAGCTATGGCACAAAGCAAAAAACTCATTTGTAAGCAAAATTGATGCATCTCAGAACAAACTGAAGTGATAAAAAATCTATTTCCAATTGATACTGTAAATTCAGAGCCTGAACGTAAAATTGCGGGATTGTCAGATCCTTGGTCCAAATATCAAATCACTTTTTCAGGAAACCCAGCTGAGTGAAAATTAAAATATTTAATAAAATCAACCATTTAATTTGACTTTTTTTGATTTATTTAAATTGGCAAATTTCAAATCCCTTGAGCAGATAACTCAACTAACAAAAGAAAAAACTCAGCAAACAAATGCAGGATACATGAATCAGAAATGCAGGATTCTAATGTACAATTTGAGATTTCCTGTATTTCAAAAAAATCATAGACATTATGTAAAACTTAAAAAATCTGAATTTGCGGATTGTCAAATCCAAGAACTAAATTTCACATCAAAAATGAGGTGAATTTGAAATAAATATAATTTATGGGCATCTAAAAAAGAATGTCAAAGGATCTAGAGTGGATGTGTGCTAATTCTTTTAGGGATCATAGGCATTCCCAAAAATTGCCCAATGCCATTTAGGATGGCTAAAATTTAGATACTTGATTACAGTAGATTTTAAAAAATGCTAATAATTAAATAGAATTATATATTGCAATCTATCTCATCACATTGTCTTTTCCTTGATGTGTTGATAGTTTATTTGTTGTTGATAATGTGCTTGCAATTAATTAGATAGTTTTGCCTCCAGTTGCCTTGGTGATAGGTTCAAGTTGCCTCCCCAAGACCAGCCGTGGTTGCGGAGGCAGCTTGATTTCCTATTGCCAAGGCAACTGGAGTTGAGACTATCCAATTAAATACAAGCACATTATCAACAGCAAATGAACTATCAGTATATCAAGGAAAAGACAACATGATAAGATATATTGTAATATATAATTCTATTTTATTATTAGCATTTTTCAAAATCTACTGTAATTAAGTATCCTTAATAGCAATACATTAACACTTTTTTAGCAAACTGATAGTTTATCTTTCACCCTCCTTCCTTTCTTGAAAATAAGTTTTATGGCCCCTGGCTACACTGGGGGCCAAAAAAACTTTTAAAAAATTTCTGCGTCATCAGGAGGGTAGCTCATATATCATTATATGGTTTTATTATTGCTATATTAGTGATTTATAGTGCAGAATATTGCATCATTTCCAGTTTAGACAATTTTATATTTCACTTAATTTCATGTCTTAACATGGTTGTTGAGATTGGATTTTTCATTTGATTTTATCCAGAGTGGAGCTTCTTGATTTAGGTTGATTTGTCCTAGTTTCTTACTGTACATTCAATTTGGATTCCAGTTCCCGCAATTATTATTTTAGTTTACTAGTGGCATTCAAAAGTGATTTGAAATTTGGTTCTTGGATTTGAGAATCCCGCAATCTCAAAAAACATAGTAAACTTAATGAAAATGGTTGATTGATTTGAACGCTTCAAAACTGATTTGAGTTAATTCATTTTTTCCATTGAAAATGTGCAGTTCAACTTGAAATTTGCAAAGTGTCTTCAAGTTTCTGCATTTTTAAAAATACAAATAAAAATACAAAGAATTCAATTTAATTAAAAAAGGTTATCCCACAAAAGTGATTTGACAATCCTGCATTTTTACGTTCAGGTTCTGAATTTACAGTATTAATTATATTTTTAAGTTTCAGTTGCATCTGAGTTGATTTTGTTTGCAGGTGAGTTGATTTTTATTACATATGAGTTTTTTTGCTTACTGCTATAGCTTTGAAAACTACTTTAATAACATTTTTTTAAGGTTAACATGAAGGTGTACCCCAAGAATTTTAAAACCACATTTAACTAAGACCTTCTACAGAAAATACATTCCCACATTGGGCTTCAGCTGGCTCTGACACCAGCAGTCTACCTAGAAATGTTAGAAAAATTGAATAAAACTTACCCAATAAATGAAAATAAACTTGAAAAACTCCAATCAACACAAGAAGACTCCAAATGGCAGTTTGCAGCTCTGTCTGTGGCCCCAAAGATCCATATTAACCACTTTTTTATGCCCCTTGATTTATGAAAGACATTCATCCTTCTTTTCTGGGACTTCATTAGGGCTATCTCATATCAAAACATACCATAAATGAAGATAGGACAAGAAGAAGTCAGGTTTTGTTTCTTGCCCAAGTATACAATATCAGGGCAAGCCCCTTAGGTCAAAGTTCCATAGTTTAAAAGGGCAGAAGCTGAAAATGGAACCCCCAAAAATTGCAAAAGTTAAAACACCATGTAGGGTGCAAAAAATAAAAAATATCAAATGTCAAAAAGCAAAAATTGATTTTACAAAAGTTAACGTTGAAACAAAAAACATACACTTTTTAATACAAAAATCTAAATTTCAAATTTTATTAAAACTAAAAAGACCCTAAGGAGCTCATTTATGCAATAAAAATTACATGCTAGATAATAAATAATTCTTAAATTTTCTTTTTTTAAAAATAGTTTATTTTAGTTTTAAAAGCAACACAGACTAGAATTTATATGCAACTGTATTTAATTGAACAAAAAATATGAAACTAAACAAAAAACTGCTTTAAAGTTTGATTAGAAAGCAAATTGTTTTATTTTCACAAAATAAAGTTAAAAGAAAGTTAAAAGCAATTTAAGGATTTATTTTGATTATTAGAGAACTTTTGTGGTATTTTTAAAGATGAGTAAGCTAGTTGGAGGAGTTATAGGGAAGAAGGGAGTTTTTTTGACTATTTCAAAGCTTTTAAAATCTTTTCTGCTCTGGGAAAAAGTTTATGCTCATCTAGAAACTCCTGGTTGAAGATTTCATTGGCTGCCTGCTCAACTTTGAGTTTATTAATCAGGATATTGAACTTGGGTTTTTTCACCCCAACACAGTTGGCAAACTTTTTGTGCCATCTTTCTAGGGAGGAAGTAGTCTTCATGGCCTTATTCTTAACAGACTTGAACTGATTCCATTCAATTTTGCTTTCTTTTCTACCATGGTATCTGGTCTCAAGTTTTCCAATTCATTGTTGTTTGAAGTAATAAACAAATGGAGCAAATAGAGCAGCATTGTCCTCTATATACTTGCTCTTCTTGAATGGCTCATAAATATTTCTGGAGTCCTCTTTTCTCACCAAGGCAATGGCATAAAAGGAGTTTAAGGCCACCTTGAGCTCCTGGGAAGTGGATCTAGTGACATGTATGTTGAGCTCAGTGAATCTCTGGAGCTTTCTTATAAGGCATTGTCAAGTGAGAGAAGCTGACAAGAAAGTTACATGTTATACACTATTTGGGGATAGCAGCGCTTGGCCCACTGGTTGCCAGAATTTTTTGGATTATGATGTCATCAACTCAATTTCTAATGCAGGACCTCTAACTGCTAAAAACATTCTTTCCAGCCAATCAGATAAGGCAGAATCCCCCCTGCCCCATCCTAAACTCCCTTAAGACTTCCCCATTTCCCCTCTAGCAACTTGTTTCTAGTAGCTAAATAGCCTCAAAATAAAATAAATTTTATCCTAAAATGATGGCGTATCTGGCGCTGTTTGCCCCTGTCCTCAAAAGATATGCATTTGTGGCAGTCAAGTTTGCCGTTGACTCCATGGCCGCAACCTGACCTGCCCTTTACATACCAATGCCTTCAGATTATTTCTCTAATGTACTCTTTCAATCCATTTGCTTATTGACAATTTTGACCTCCATCTTCTTCTATACTACCATTGGATCCAAGATGTTGAAACTGTCCTCCCAATTTGGTCTCCTGATTATCAAGCAACTCACAATCTGTTTATTATATTCTCATTGTATTTCCTTTAATCACACTGCATACTATTTCATTTTAACAGAAGCATCCATGAGCCTTGATCTTAAATGATTTTTTGAATGTGTTAACATGAGAAGACTCAAATTCAGCAAAGAGGTGAGTATGATAAGGCTCTGATGTTTTCTCAACATCATTATGGCTAGGTTTTTTACTTCTTTTGCTTGGAGGTAGAGGTGGGGGCATTTGTGAGCAGAATGAGATCTAATTTCCCTTTACAATCTTTAAGGCATAAGTATAGTCATCTTTATTTTGCCCTGAAATCAGAAAGTACATTGTTAGCATAATTTTATCAGAGCTGGGGAAATATTTTGGGGTATTGATGAGAAGATCTCATCAGTCAACCAGATATTGACTGCTGACTATCTCTTTAGGTTCTCTTTTTTGATATAGCATATTGTTCTCTTATACTCATCAGGACCATCATTATGGAGGAGAAACTGTTTGTCCTTAGAGGTGACTCTAAGCTCATTGGGTAATATAGATTCAATAGGGAGCTGGCACTTTTGCTCACATTATCAGAATTATGGCAGTTATCACTCACATACTTTTGAAGGGATCCAAAAGTTATAGCAGCTATCTTATAAGAAATTTAATCAATTTGTGTAGGGTCCTGATGTGAAAGAAATTGATGGATAGTAAGAAGAGGTCTCCATGTGGTGGGAAAGCACCACCTAAATTCACATAGAGTTGATTTTTAACCACCACAGAAGCTTCAAATACTTTTTAGTAAAATTTCCAAAATAAATACTGGGGTTTAAAAAATGATTTAACACAGCCAAAGGAGTCCTAGATATATGGCTTGAGAAAGAATTAAAGTGTCTTCAGCATAGAACTCTGGACATTGAGAAGGTATAACTGTCTCAGTTTCAGATTCAGCAGGAAAGAAACCAAGATTATGAGGCATTGAAGTAATATTAGGGAGCTCCAACAACAAAGTACCCAAGACAGGGCCCAATCTTCCAGTAATAATTTGACTTAAGATCAAGTTATACAGGATGTAGCAGAGTAGACTGACTAACAGATGCGTTTTTAAAATAAAGTTAGACCAGGAGAATATTTGCTTTATTGATTAATTTAGGGAGGACTCAACTCTTAGAGTTGAAACAGTGAAAATTATTTAATATATATCAAAAATTGACTACGCAATACCACCTGGATCCACAGCTTCTATTCTGTCTGCATCATCTAAAGAGTACCTTGTCCAGTACGCAAAAACCCTTAAATGATTAATTTCTGTTAGCCATTTCAATAAATGAGGTTGTATCAAGTGACTCTCAGATTAATCTATTTATCAGTTTCAAGTTGCACGGGGTGATCAAATCAAGCTGAAAAACCAGGGCAGCATTAACCCAATTATGTTCAATGATATGATTTAAATCTGTCAACTTGGCCAACTTAGTTAACTGTTAGCCCATCTTCTGAGCTTTGAAATTAGGACAGGTATTACCAGGCATTATGGAAACTACTGTGACACCTGATGACTATTTCCTGGGAGGTAAGGTCCCTGTTAAAGGCTGTCTCTGGCGCAGGTGTTGTAACTGTGCTGTTTTAGCAGAGTTACAAGGGGTAAAATTATTTGGAGACTGGATAATTATCTATATTTAGAGATAGGTATTATATAGCTGCTCTGAATTATTATATGAGGAATATTATTGTGTTGATCACTTGGTTGGATGATGAAGGGGGTGGCTTGATCCTGGTAATGAGTCAAGCACTAAATCAAGTCATTCATTATATGGGATCATCATTTGTTCATGGTGCTAATTCTGGGAATTCAAGTCAACTTCCTTGTTTGGCTACAGGTCACTAGGAGGTAGATTGCGGGTCACAAATCTGCTTAGTTGGAACCTTGTTGGCAGGTCAACCCTGCTGTTTCAACACCCCCTGGATGAAGGTCAGCCTTATCTGGGGAGAGATCATCTGGGAGGCTGTCAGGAGCCCAGGCACTGTACTGGACTAGTTGCTGTTAGGTTGCAGGTAGGGCAGCCTCACATTGTTTCTGTCTTGCCTTGCAGGGTCTCAGGCAATCATGGTGAAGGACTTTGTCCTATTTGCGCTAGCTGAGTCTTTGTACCAGGTAAGTGTTGTTTTTGTTTACCTTTAATATGATGGGGACTACCTTTTTGGGCTGTAGCTTGCTTTTGTCTGTGTCCATTACCCAGACCTTGTCTCCAACGTTGTGTCTTGCTTGAATGGAGGCAAAGGTGTTTTTTAGATGTCTTTCTTCCTTCTCTAGCTGATAAATATTGGCTTTTATTACTTGGGGTGCTGAACAAGGAGGAACTTTTTTTGGGTATTTCCAACTTTGGTCCTGTGAGGGCTTGGATGATGTTTAGTTGTGTACCATATACAAGCTCAAAGGGGCTCTTTCAATTGGATCTGCTCACCTGGGTGCAGCATACAAGGAGTGCAGCCAGTAGCTGCTTGTGCCAGTCCTCAATTTCCCTGGCTGTGAGCTTGGCAAGGGCCTGCACTAAGCTGCCTTTAGCCGCTCAACTTGGCCATTGGCCTGAGGATAATATGGTGTGGTTACTGTGTGTTTGAACTCATTCTTTGTGAGGTAAACGTTGGTGCTTTCTAAGGCCAATTCTTTTGGCTTCATCTGTGATCAGTAGTTCTGGTTTAAAAAACTTGCTAATAATCTCCTTGCCAATAAAACATCAAACGTTGTTGCCAGTATGTGTCTTCACTGCTTATGCTACTGGACAGCATGTGGCAAAGTCAATGGAGGTGATGATATAATTTTTGTTGTTATGTTTCCCTGCATTGGCCCAACAGTGTTGAGGGTCCACACCTTGAAGGATAGTTGGGAGAAAATTGACAGCACAGACTTTGAGAGAATATTGCTTTTTGAAATTTTTGCATACTTTAAATTGTTTGAGGACCTCTTGCACGTCCTGGTACAGGGTCAGATACCATACTTTGTGTTTAGGAATTTTTAGATATTTCAGCTTTTTGTGTGACTTAGATCTTGATGGTAACGCAAGATGGTATTGAATCTTTGATGATTGAGAATGTACAGGAATGTGCTTCTGTTGGTCATCTTTCAATGTAATGTTCCATACACACCTGTAAAGAGATTTTTGTTCTTAATGACAGTCTCTCTTGTGTTGTTGGTGGTGCCTGGGAGAAAGCCCTCATCCTTGGTTTGGAGTACTAGGAGGAGCTAGTCTGGGTCCAGCCTATTCTCACCTCTTGTGGCCCTGATGTATAGGCGGGAAAGGGAGTCAGTCATGACTAGCTCAGATCCAGGATTATACTGGATATTCATGTTGAATCTCTCTAAGAATTTCATCCAGCGTGCTTGGTGTCTTGATAGATTGGCCTGAGTCTTGAAAAAGATAAGAGACTTATGTTTGGTCAGAGAATTAAATTATTCCTGGCATTCTAGGTAACAGCGCCATTTTACTAGGCAATAGACAATGGCCAGCAGTTCCTTATCATGGATAGGATAATGGCATTCATCATCTGTCAGCTTGTGTGATTCATAGGCTACTGATGAGAAGTTGCCATTATCTGTATTTATTTGCAATACCCCTCCAATGGAGGCATCTGAAGCATTGATTTCCATTTGTTAATCTCTGTCTCACTTTGGGCATTGAAGGATGGGAGCAGACATCAGCTTTTCCTTAAGGTAGCAGAAACAAAGGTCACACTGTGGAGTCCACACAAATTTAGATTTGATGCTTGATATTAATGAAAAGGGGCTTTCAGGACGCCACAGTTGGGTATGAACCTTTGACCATAGGTGCTCATCCCTAGAAAGGTGCAGAGCTCAGCCTTGTCCTTGGGTGATGGCATCTTGCAGATTGCTTAGATCTTCTGGTTTCCAGCTTTAAAGCCGTCTTTTGACGCCACATGATCAAGGAATGGCAGCTGTTTGTGAAAGAAATGGCACTTAGATGGCTTGAAAAGCATTTTGTGTTGTGTCAAGGTCTCAAATACTGCCTTTAAATCCCTGTAATGTTCTTCCACCAAGGGGCTGTACACAATTATGTTGTCTAGGTATACCTGTGCATGCTTGCCAATGTGGGGTGAAAAGAGCTTTTTCATGAAGGTAACAAAAGTTGATGGTTCATTTGTCATCCCAAAGTTAATCACAACACACTTTTATGAACCATACTTGGTACAGAAGGCTGTTTTGGGTATGTCTTCCTCTTTGATGCAAATTTGGTTGTAGCCTGCTGTCAGGTCAATCTTGGATAAGATGGTTGCCCCGCCCAAGGCGTCAAAGAGATTGTCAATGAGTGGGAGTGGGTGACAATTCTTGATGGTAACTTTGTTTAGTGCTCAGTAGTCAGTAACAAGCTTAAGAGTTCTGTCTTTTTTTGCCACAAAGAACATAGAAGCGCCAAAAGGAGACTGTGAGGTGCAGATTTTCAGGGATCCAACCTGTGGAGGGTTCCTGAGAGCTTGCAGGCTGACAGCCCGCGGGCCCAGCAGGGAGAGCCCACCACAAGATTGGGCCTAACTTTAAAATATAAGATAACAATTTTCCAAGGACTGCCCAAGTTAAGCTTACAGGCACCATAGAATCAATCAATCTGGTGAGGGTGATATACATCACCCCAAATATCTGAGTGGAAGTGGATTCATTAATGGCAACAGATTCTTGCGGGGGGTTGGGCCGCGGGGTGAGGGGCGGTGTCATTGGAACCAAATATGTGGGTCAGAATTTATACTTGTCTTGGAATAGCAGAGGGGGCCAGATGAATTTGATACCCTCTCTGTAAAGGACTTCTGTCTCCCTAGTTCTAGCTTTGGGGTTGTGAATGAGGATCTCCTCCAGAGTAAACTCCAAATACGCCAGGTTGGGTGGGTACTCAGTAAAATGTACTGGGCCAAAGGGAGCTCCTGGTGGATGGTAAATTTTGGGCGGCTGGTCTGCAGTTTCTTGGGGTAGGTGAGCATGGGGTACAGGGCCGCAAGGAAAAGACTGAAGATGAAATAAAACTAATAACAAGTATGGTATGATCTTTTTGAACCAAAGGTTCATGTCACTTTATTTCAAGGATGGTGATGGGCATCTTCCTGGCAGCCCAGGGTATAAGTATGCCCATCTGTCATGGCAAAACTTTCAAAGATTTTCATGGCCCGGGTTTCCCCATCTACTAGGTCCTCACAGTCCTTGGTGGCAACAATTGCGGGGGTTATTTCATTGGCTGACTTGCAACTAGAGCACTCCAATTCTTTAACCAGGTAACAGGATGGGTCATCTCTGGGTGGCCCGCTTCTTATGGAAGGTATCTTTGTTTCTTCTTCTGATGTGGCCCGGGTTATTCTGGGGTCTGTGGTTAACCCAGCCCGTTGATTGGTTGGGTTAACAGGAACCCCTAGCGCGGGAGACATCATTGTAGGCAAACTTGGCTCATCAAACTTCAGGAGATTCTCTGAAATTGAATCCAATCCTGATTCAAACCCCAAAAACTGCGGGCAGCCGGGCGGCTGGCCCTGGGGGCTGGCAGCCCGTGAGATGCCAGGGTTTGACTTCCATAGTAGAGGCCTTTTGGTTATCATAGTTGCCAGGAGTTTGTCACTTGTGACATCATCCCCTTCTTCCCTGTTGCCCTCCTCCCTCCCAGTTCTCTTTTCCAAGTATTGCTGTATGGCACCTTGTCCGTTGGATAGGTTGGAGACTGGTTCCCAGGTGCTTTCTTTGGGTGGATATCCCACCCATTTGACATAGTACTGTGGGGTCTTGTAGTGGAGGCAGTGTTCATGGATGTACTCTACTTTGTATTCTGTTGAGCGTCCCTCCTGGATGGGTGGGGGTTTGGTCTTGATCTTCTGGTGGGGAAGGGAGGTTTCTTCTTGAATAACAGTGAGCGGTGGAAGACGTTGTGGATTTTACAAGTAGGTGGTAGCTCTAGTTTGTATGCCACTTCTCCTATTTGCTTTGTGATCTTGTAAGGGCCACAGCGGCGGTGCGCTAGCTTTCTACTGGGTACATGTAGGGGAACGTTTTGAAAGTTGAGGTACACTTCATTGCCTACCTCCAGAGGTTTCCCAGGGACTCTTTTCTTATCAGCAAACACCTTGTAGGTCTTAACAGCGCAAGTCAGGTTTCTGAGGCAGGTTTCTTAGGTGGTATGTATTTGTTTGATCCAGGTTTGTCCTGCAGTATTCTGTTCCTTGCTACCAATACTAGGGTCCCAAGATGGGTCAAATCCGTAGCTGGCCTTGAAGGGAGACATACCTGTGGATGCGTGGTCTTTGCTGTTATAGGCGTATTGCGCCATAGGTAGCATCTCTGCCCAGTTGTCCTGGTCTGTGTTGGCGTAGCATCAGAGGTATTGTTCCAAGATCTGGTTAACCCGTTTGATTTGTCCGTCTGTCTGTGGGTGGTAGGAGGTTGACACACAACGTTTTATTCCAAGGTCTTTCATCACTTGGGTCCAGTAGTGGGACATGAGCTGGGGTCCTTGGTTAGTGATGATTTCTTCTGGGGTGCCGTGTTGTGTCAGGATGCGGTCATGGAAATGTCTGGCAGTCTCAGCTGCTGTGCAGTGGGTAGTGGTCGGGATGAAGTAGGACATTTTTGTGAAACAGTCAACCATTACTAAAATTCTGTCAAAGGATTTTGAAGGGGGAGTTCTAATATGTAGTCTATTGACACTGACTTCCAGGGATCCATTGGGATGTCCAGGGGTCTCAGCAGTCCTTCTGGCTTTGAGCAACGTGTCTTGGTTCTTCTGCAGGTTTCACAACCATTGATGTATGCAGCTACTTCCTTGTCCATGCCTGGCTACGTGTAGTTCCGCTTGATACTTGAGAGGGATTTGTGTCTACCAGGGTGGCTGGCCATCTCTGAGTCATGGTGGTCAATCAATATGTTTGTTTAGGATGGCCCTTGGGTACGTAGATTCTGTTGTGGAGCAGCAGGGTAGTACCTTTCAGGGAGTATCCTTTCTTTGAGTGATGGCAGTCTGGGTCCTTTGTCAGGGTTTTGACTAGCTCAATTGAGTATGTATCTTGTTTCTGAGCTCCAATCACATTGGGTTTGCTGGCAACAATCTTTAAGTACTTCAGTTGTATTCCTAAGCTGGCGGGGTCTAATAGGGTATGGGAGTTGCAGTCCTTGATTTCTGCAGAGGAGGGGATCAGGTCAGCTCTCCTGCTCAAGGCGTCTGGCACAACATTAACCTTTCCTGGCTTGGAGTCTATGGTCAAGGTGTAATTGGCCAGTTCTAAGGCCCATCTAGCCTGTTGTTGGTTCAGCTGGCGTGGTTTGAAGAAGTAAACTAAGTTCTTGTGGTCTGTCAGAACCTTTACTGGGTGTTCAGCGCCGCACAAGTATCTGCGCCAATGCTTCAGTGTCTTCATTATAGCTAGCATCTCCTTGTCATATATTGGGTAGTTCACTTCAGCTGGTAGCATCTTCTTGGAGTAATATGCTACAGGATGTAGCATACCATCCCCTCCTTCCTGAAGAAGGACCCCACCCACCGCAAATTTGGACGCATCTGCTTCCAGCACAAAAGGTTTAGCTGGGTCAGGCATGGCAAGCACTGGGGCAGACGTAAAAGCTTTCTTCAGAGTCACAAACGCGGAGGTGCACTCATCAGACCAGACAAACTGGACCTTTTCAGAGCACAGGCGGGTCAGGGGCAGGGTGATGTGAGAAAAATTTTGGATGAAATCCTGGCAGTAGTTTGCTAGCCCCAGGAAACTTCTGACATCCTTCCTGCACTTGGGGACTGGCCAGGTTGTGATTGCGTCTACTTTATCCTGTGCCATAGCAAACCCGCCAGTCTTCACAACATATCCCAGGAATTCAACCTCAGGCTGAAAGAACTCGCATTTATTTAGCTTGGCGTGTAGTTTGGCCTGTGAGAGTTTGCTCAGTATCAGGTTGAGGTGTTTGAGGTGTCCTTCATGTGATTTGCTGTATATGAGGATGTTGTCCAAATGTGCCACACAGAATTGGTTGAGGTACTTGCCTAAGACTGAATTGATCATCCTTTGGAAAGTACTCGGGGTGTTACACAACCCAAATGGCATCACTAGGTACTTGTACAACCCATATCTGGTTTTGAAGGCCGTTTTGTATTTGTCTCTTTCCTTGACTCTGATTTGGTTGAAGGCGTCTCTCAGGTCAATCTTTGAGTACACCTGGGCTCCTGTCAATACGTCACAAAGGTTGTTGGCGTTGGGAATGGGGTAGCAGTTCTTTACAGTGATGTTGTTTAGTTTCTGGTAGTTTACGCAGGGGCGCATCCTGCCGTCTTTCTTCCCTACAAACAGCATGGGCGACAAGCAAGGGCTTTTAGACACCTGGATGAACCCCTTTTTTGTCATGTCCTCCAGGTAAGCCTTCAGTGCTGCTTGTTTGCAGTGATTGCAGCTGAATATGGGGCTGTGGTGTGGTTGAGTCCCAGGTAGCAGGTCAATGGCGCGGTCATAGATGGAGTGGCTGGGGAGCTGGGTTGCTGCTTCCTCACTGAAGACGTGGCTCCACTTCTCTAAGGGGCCAGGTAGGCATCCCACGCTGGGTTCCAATATCAGGGTCAGGAGTGTATCAGGTTTCTTGCTTGTTAGGCCCAACTGGAACGGTACCACATCAAACAAATTGTCTCCTTTCAAGGCAACCGTTTGGTTTCAAAAATTCAGAATAGCGCCGTGTCTTTGTGACCACAAGTCCCCAAGGATCAGGGGGTGGGGAAGTCCTTTCAGGATGATGGGAAATGCAGGGTACAAGTTCTGCCCAATTTTCAGGGGCAATTTGGTAGCGCACCTGAAACCCAGGTCATGAGAACTGTTCCCCATGATTACTTTGACGCTTTCATTGATGGCTTTCAGTCCAAGGTCCTCGGCAAGAGTGGCGTTGATGAAACTCTCTTCTGCTCCAGTGTCAATGAAGGCTCCACCAGTCTGGGATGTTGTGAGTGTTTTGGCTTCAACTTGGATAAACTTATAAGATTGAGTAGAGGTGTTTATTTGCGCCAAGGAAACTGCGGAGTTACTCTTCTTGGGGCAAGCCTTGGTAAGGTGCCCGGGTTCATGACAAAAGAAACACAAGCCTTTGCGGTAGTGACGCTGTAGTTCATCTGGAGACATCCCAGGTCTGCTAGGTGTCTGGGCTTGGTTCACACACTGGGTGGAGGAGGAGGTACCTTCTTGGTTGAGGCTCAACCCTCTGCACAAAAGGAGAAGGTTCATCCAGGCCAAGCGTGGGTGGGTGGTGCTTGGGGAGCTCCTTCAGGGCCAGGCAGGCTCCTCTGCGGTACAGGATAGCTGATAACTTGTCCTCAAGTTGGGTTCTAGCCTTCAACTTCAAAAACTCATTGGTGTAAGCTTGCAGATTTTGTGGTCCTTGTTGGATGTCCAGTAGGCTGATTAAGGCGTGGTGGCGGGTATCTTGGTTGTTGCCTGTGGCCATTAGTTTGCTCTCAAATATGGAGTAGTCTAGGCAAAACTTGATGTCCTTGGCGGTTGCTTTCCCAAACCAGTCCAGGGCATTGCCAGAGAGCATGGAAGCTACTCCAAGGGCCTTCTTGGTGTTGTTAGAGTATGATTTTGTGTTGGCCTGAAAATGGAGGCGGAGGACTGGCATTGCTCTTCTGGCTTCTTCCAGGGTGAGCTTCCCCATCTGGGGCATATCTACCCGGGTTGTGGTCTGGTTTACTATGATGTTCTGCACCTGCAAGTTTGGGGTCTTGGTCTTCTCCTTGCCAGGCAGTGTGTCTTTCTGTTTGGGGTTGGTTTGGTGTTGGGTCACTGCAGTGATCAGGTTGGTAGCTAACTTGTACGCATAGTAAGCTGAAATCAATAAAAATAGCATAAAAGATGCCCCAAGAGTTAACAACATCTTGGGGCCCAGGTTACCGTGTTTGAGGTAGATTGCCATAATGTCAGGGATCCAACCTGTGGGTAGTTCCTGAGGACTTGCAGGCAGACGGCCTGCAGGCCCAGTAGGGAGAGCCCACCACAGGATTGGGGCTAACTTTACAATATAAGATAACAATTTTCCAAGTATTGCCCAAGGTCCACTTGTAGGCACCATGGAATCAATCAACCCAGTGAGGGTGATATACATCACCCCCAAACATTTGGGTGGAGGTGGATTCATCAGCGGCAACAGAATCTTGCGGGCGGTTGGGCTGCGGGGTGTGGGGGGCGTCATTGGAACTAAATATGCGGGCAGGAAATTATACTTGTCTTGGAATAGCAGAGGAGGTATGGTGATTTGGATACCTTCTCTGTATACGGTTTCAGTCTCTCTAGTTCTAGCTTCAGGATTGTGGATAAGGATCTCCTCCAGAGTAAACTCCAAATAGGCCGTGTTGGGTGGGTACTTGGTAAAATGTACTGGGCCAAAAGGAGCTCCTGGTGGATGATAAAGTTTGGGTGGCTGGTCCGTAGTTTCTTGGGGTATGTGGGCACGGGATACGGGGCTGCAAGGAATAGACTGAAGATGAAATAAAACTAATAACAAGTATGATATCATCTGGTTGAACCAAAGGTTCATGTCACTTTATTGCAAGGATGGTGATGGGCATCTTCCTGGCGGCCCAGGGTATAAGTATGCCCATCTGTCATGGCAAAACTTTCAAAGATTTTTATGGCCCAGGTTTCCCATCTACTAGGTCCTCACAGTCCTTGGTGACAACAATTGCGGGGGTTGTTTCATTGGCTGACTTGCGGCTTGAGCAATCCTATTCTTTAGCCAGGTCACAGGACGGGTCATCTCTGGGTGGCCCACTTCTCATGGAAGGTATCTTTGTTTCTTCTTCCAACGTGGCCTGGGTTATTCTGGGGTCTGTGGCTAACCCAGCCTGTTGATTGGTTGGGTTAACAGGAACCCCTAGCGCGGGAGGCATCATTTTAGGCAAACTCGGCTCATCAAACTTCAGGAGATTCTCTGAAATTGAATCCAATCCTGATTCAAACCCCAAAAACTGCGGGCGGCTGGCCCTGGGGGCTGGCAGCCCGTGAGATGCCGGGGATTGACTCCCATAGTTGAGGCCTTTTGCTTATCATAGTTGCCAGTAGTTTGTCACTTGTGACACTTAGGTACTGCTCCATTGAGCTGGATGACGTGCTGTATGTGTTTCTCTGGGGGTAACCCTGGTAGCGCTTCCTTGAAGATTTCAGGATGATAGCTACAATTTCCTGTTCCTGGGGAGTGGTAGTGTCCTGGTGATCTTGGAAGTGTATGACATTGTACTGGCAGGAGTCCAAATTGCTTGTCTTGAGGTTATCTTTTTCTTCAAGAGTCTCTGTGATATGTAAAAAGATGTGGCCTTGTAGTAGTTGATCCACAGAGTCAGGGTAGATTTTGTGGTTAACCCCTTCACACTTGATGGTCAAGACCAAAGTTGCCCAGTCTACATGAGGGTTGTTTTTTGTAACCAATCTAACCACAGTACAATGTCAAACTTTGGAAATTCAATGAAGGGGTCTTGGATGGTGGAGTGGAGGTTCTCAAGAATAACAGAGAATGGAGCAGTTTTCTTTGTCACAGCAATGTGGTGTTCATCAGCTAGGACCACGTTTTTAATCTGCAAAGGATTGGTGGCTAGCTTGAACTTATCTACAAAGCTGCTGTTGACTAGGGTTTGATCTGCACCCAAATCCAGGAGTGCTGAGCATGTCTAACTGCAAAAACAGAAAGGATAGGACATCAGTTTATTAGGATGTCTGGCAATGGTGTACAGTACTGGGTCCTCAAAGGGTACTTGGATCATTGGACATTGGTCCACATCCTTGGGTTGGTATTCATTGTTGGGCAAGTCAGGAGCTGTGTGGGGAGAGCTTGGCTTGTTTAATGCTCTTCCCGGGCTTTTCCCTCAGCTTGATTGCCTTGCATGGCAGTGATATTGAAATGGGTACAATTTGACTGGCCATTGTTTCCATTATCATGTTTGTTTGAGCTTGTGGGTTTATGATTGGTGTTATTCCCGTTGTTCCCAGGGGGTGGTCAAGTGGAGCGCCTGCCTGTGTGGGAATCCTTGGGTCTATCTCATTTTCCAGTTTGTGTCTTATGAAGGGTGTTGGAGGTTTGTTCCGCTTTCTCCACTTCCTGGTACAGGCTTTTTAGGTTGGTCACTTGATCCAGGTTCAAGTGCCTCATTATATGCAACTTGAGGGAGCTGTAGTACAAGAGGTGTGTGTCTGGGGTGTCAAAGGCCATGTCAGATGGTGCACAAAGTTGGAGTTCCTTGTAGGTGCAGGTGAGTTCCCTCACAGTGCCTGTCTGGGTTAGGTTCTTTACTTGACGTATTATCATGAGTGCTGTGTCCTTAAGCATGAATCTTGCCAGGAAGTCTTGATTAAAGGTATATCAGTTCTTGTTGGTGTGTTCTTTGTGCCACTTGTCACACCAGGTGCCAGCGTCATGGGTCTGGCAGATGGAGACTTCTGCAATCCAGAATTGCTGCAAGAATTTCATTTGGGCCAGTTTGCTTTGGGCAGATTGGATCCATGTAGCAGTGTTGTTGTTGGCCCCGGAAAAAGGACTTCATGGCAGCGCTTTGAAGCCTTTGGGCTATGTAGGCTGGCATGGTATTTTCATCAGTTGTACAAGGCATAGCAGAGGGAGCCTAGAAGAACCCTTGTGCTGACAGGGCATTGAACATGAGGAGTGGTATCGCCATGTTCTGGTAGAGGACAACCCTGTCAGGTATTTGGCACCAGGTGTGTACAGTGTCCAGTCTGCTGGGAGGCCAGACATAATTCTATCAAGGATTTGTTGGCCGCGGCAAGTACAGGCAACAGGTGGGATTGTGGGGAATAAAAGTAGGATGAAAACCCTACATGTGCTACCAATTTTTTAACAATGCTGTTTTAGCAGAGTTAAAAGGGAAATATTTGGAGACTAGATAATAATCTTCATTGAGAGATAGTGATTATATAGTCATTGTGAATCAATGATAACAAGAACATTATTGTGTTGATCACACAGTTGATGATGAAGGGGGTGGCTTGATCCTGGTAATGAGTCAAGCGCCAAATTGAGGTATCCATTGTAAGGGATCATCATTTTCTCATTTTGCTGGATTTGGATATTTGAGTTGACTTCCTTGTTTTGCTACGTGTCACTGGAAGGTCAGATTGTGGGTCATGAACCTGCTTAGCTGGAGCCTTGTTGGTGGTTCAACCCTGCTTTTTTGACACAGGTACCACTTTATCAGGCACCAGTAAACCCCAGTTGGCTCCAGGCAGGTATGATGATTGTTCAGTTTCTTTAACTGAGTGAATCCAGTGGTAGTAAGGCAGTCCTCTCAAACTTGTAGTGATAAAGCACCAGGTGCCTTTTCTCATCATTGCACTTAAACATAAACCCAATATTGTAAACCCCAGTTTTGCCCTTGAAGAATACTATTGGGAAGAAGATGACAGTACATCAGATAGTAAGAACTCCTTTTTGTGGTTGCATATATATTAAACTTTTAATATAACCCTGTCAGGAATGCCATTTACCCCCTCTCAAAACCCAAGGCCTGGGAAAGGATTTAAACCCTGGCCAAGCTCAACTATGGGCTGCCAGCTCTAGAGACCAGGGGGGCGTCTGCTCACATTTTTTTGGGATTAAACCTCCTCTGGTTCAAACCACATATGCTACCATGGATGAAGAACTCAACACTAACCTACCAATGATATTGCCTAGCAAAGAACAAAAACAGTCTTCTAATAGAGGCAAAGAGACTCCCATCATTGATTTAATGAGCCTGATGTCTACCTTAGTAGCCAATCAGAACCCTGGCCCCAAGGAAGGGGCTGACCAGAAAGCCAATCCCAAGAATACCGCTCTAGAATAGAATATTTGTGCAACCCTTCTGAAATATTTATCCAATTAACTCCTGTCTTGTACCAGTGTTATTTTGACGCTCTCAAACCTGGGCTTCCCACTTGTCAAATTTATATTTCCTGACCATTTGAATCCTGACCCTTAGAATTGAAGGATGGTAGTGGGATACTACATGAACTGCTAGACCCTGTGCCAGACTTTATTGCCATTTTTGAATAAAGGCTATGAGATATTGGATTTTTTAATTATGGCGGTATTTTATCTTAGTGATCTGCCAGTTCAATGCACATTATTCTGGCCTGCCTGCTCCACTGTCTACAAGCTTATGTCCTATGTGATGCTTTCTATGGGCCTGTTCACTTCACTGAATACCTATTAAAGCTTGAATACAAAGAATATACCACTGAGAGCATGATAGCAAGCAGCCCTGTGGCCCAGACTAAAGAATTGACTAGATTCAATAGAAAGGGCTGTTGGATTATTACTGAGCCCTGCCTAGTTGAAGATAAATGCAACTTTCTTGCTGCCTACTAACTGGACATGCAACCCCCCTCACGCCTAAACTGATGCCTGTTACTGCCTCTGAACTCCTCATGAATAACACCAATATGCTATTTATAATATAATACTCATCCTCCCTGGGGTGATGGACACTATAGTTCCAGCTGCTGGTCCCTGGTCCTAGTTTAGAAGATCTATGACTTATCTTTTCAAGTTAGTGCTAACCTTATGATGAGCTCTGCCTGCCTGGTCTGTGGCCCATCCAATCCTCAATTCTGATGGTACCAAAACAGCAGACTCAACCCGCCAGCAAGGTTCCAAGTAAGTGGGTTTGTGACCTGCAATCCAATTATCCAGTCACCCAGAGCCAGACTAGGAAGTCAACTCAAATTTCCAAACTCAACAACATGAACAAATGATGATCCCTTACAATGGATACCTTGTTTTGGCGCTTGACTTATTACCAGGATCAAGCCACTCCCTTCACCATCCCACTGTGTGATCAACACAATCATGTTCCTTTATCCACAACTCACACTAACTATATAATCATTATCTCTCAATAAAGAATATGATCTAGTTTCTAAATATTTTCCCTGTGTAACTTTGCTAAAGCAGCACAGTTACAACAATGAGCTGGCCACCCAGGGCTGGTTCCTGGACAATCATGGTCTTATTGTTTGCTTTGAGCAAAATATTGTTATTTAGTTAGAATATACACCATCCAACTGCCTGTTTTCAGGATTTTTAAATCTTTGTCACAACATCTGTGATTACTCCCTCTCAGGGAATTGATTCCCCAAGTGACTCACTGAATGATTCCCCAACTAATCATTAAGGCGGTGGTGCTCCTATTATCTGGCCATCTATTACAAGGATCAAACATTCGAGTCCTAAGAGGAACACTACTTGGACAAACCTCATGACTTATGAACAATCACTTGGATAATCCCCATGACTACCATGATGTACATGGACAGTATGTGGCTTCTCATAGTACTATATAATATCCTATATTCATATCCAATAAAGTATCATTCTCTTCTTAATTTTTCCCCCTTTATCTTGTTTACTATACTTCCCAGAAGTATATACTTGACATCTCAATTAGTCATTTTTGGTTACATACAGCCAATTATAGGACTCAAACAAAATTAAAATCAAATTTCTCCTGATTTTGCTGCTGGATTTAGAATATGAATAGTTTTTTATTGTTTGTCTCATATTGTGTCTTATTTAGATACCTAGGAATCATGGGTGTGAACAACTCACTTCATACAACAATTTAGTGGTTTGTTTACATGTTGAGTTGCTATGGTATTTCATTTTTGGTTTGGGTTTTGACTCACTGCGCTTGAGTGTATTTTGTCACCAATCTACATAGACATGTGTACTCCAAAGAACGGCTGAAACTATGTTGTTTGTGATTTTGTGGGTTTTGTACTATATCTCATACATTCTTGCTTCTGGTCTGAGCTTTTTGTTAAGCCATTTTGCCTATTTACGCCCCAAATCCCTGTTAGTGGAGTAAATATTTTACACTGGTATTTTGAATTATTATATGTTTGAGCTCGTTCTGTTTGCAGATGACAATTCTTTATCCCTACAGCCTGGAAGACTGCTGTATTTTCATACAAAGTTATTTGTTCCTCAAAGAACACTGCAGTACTGTAAATTCTGAACCTGAACGTAAAAATGCAGGATTGTCAAATCCTTGGTCCAAATTTTGAATCACTTTTGTGGGATGGCCTTTTTTTAATTAAATTGATTTTTGTGAGTATTTATTTGAATTTTTAAAAATGCGGGAACATATAGACACTTTGCAAAGTTCAAGTCAAGCTGCATATTTCCTATGGACAAAATGAATTAACTGGAATCAGATTTGAAGCGTTTAAATCCATTAACCATTTTCATTAAGTTTACTATCTTTTTTGAAATTGCGGGATGTCAAATCCAAGAACCAAATTTCAAATCACTTTTTAATGCCACTAGTGAACTCAGATATTAATTGCGGGAACTGGAAATTAAATTGAATGTACAGTAAGCACATTAGGAAGCTCCACCACAACTAAAATCAAACTAAAAATTCAATCTCAATAACCATAATTAGACAAAAAAGTGATTAAACTTTAAAATCATTCAAATCTGGAAAGTATACAATATTATTCACTTCAAATCACAGATATAGAAATTCTGTTACTATTCAAGGCTAGCTCAAGAGAAAATAACTACCCACAACTAAACCAATAACTCCAAATAAATACATATTTAATCTAAAATATATTTTTATTTTATTTTTATGGACTGTCAATTGCATTCCCAACCCGCTCCTGCACCAGCCCGCGGGGCAGCCCATTCACAAGGGCATCCCAGAGGGTCCAAGAACAGACCCAGAACCCAACTTGAAGGGAGTCATGCCAATACACAGGCCTCCCAAGGTGTCATTGCCAGCCAACCACCTCCTGCGTCCCAGGCCCAATCAACCAGCTTGAATCTCAGGTAGAAGCCACTCTCAAGGCCTGCTACCAAAGTCTCTTACACCAGGGTCACCAGGAACACTGAGGTTACTTACACCTCCACTGTATACCCAGTTGTCACCCGGCCCCGCTCTCTTGACCCAAGAGTTGCCACTTCCTGCCCCTGCGTTTTTGACACGTCCTATGAGCCATTGGCTACCACTAAGGAGCCACCTTTGCCTGTGTCTTATGCCACCATTGACAGCGCCAGCGCAACCAAGCGTGATCCCACCTTCTACACTAAGGTCCCAATCCCCTGTGTTGAGCCTAGTAGCCAGGATGTTGTGGTACCTGCCAAGGGCTGGCGTTGGTTGACGGATAGTGAGCGTGAAGCTCTCCTCAACTGCTTAAATGGGGGAATAGCGGTTCAGGATATTGCGTCCCAATTTGGTGTCACGGCCAGGTACATTGCCAACATCAACACCAAGTATGGCAATACCAGGTGAATTGCTGAATCCACCAAGGCAAAAAGACAGCCAAAACTCCTTCAGCCTGTACACATTGACGCAATCAAGCAGTGGATAGCCAGGGATTGCCACCTGGACACGCTTGCTGTCCAATCAATGCTTGCCACAGAGTTTGGGCTTTCTGCTTCTAAAACCCTTGTTTACAAAACAATGGTTTATTTGGGCTTCTCTTGGAAGGTGCTTGGAGTTTCTCTGTAAAACAGAAACAGTGAAAAGACCATCAAGGATTGATGCATTTATGCCGAGACATATCTGGCACTGAGGGAGACTGGGAATGTCCAGTTCTTCTATATCAACAAATTGTTGTTTTCCTCCTCACTCAGGTCCAGGCATGGGTGGGTCAAGAAGGGGTCCAAGGACGGCGTAGCCCATTGTGCAGCTGTCCGTTCCCAGACCTATTCCATGGTTGTGCTTCTTGGTCCTCACGGGTTGGACCAGTATCAGATGATTAAAGGCTCCCATAACAGCAGGACCTTTCTCAATTTTCTCTGAGCCGTCAAGGAGTACCTTTGGATAAATTACAGCGGCACAATCAACGTTGTTGTGCTGGATAATGTTGGACTCCACAAAGTGGATCTGGTTGTGTCTGAGTTCCTGCCCATTGATAAAAATAGCCATTCTGCTAGCCACCGCCTTGCAGACTGCCCAATGAGACTCCTCTTCCTCCCCCCCATAAACCTCATTCCTGAATCCAATTGAGGAGGTGTTTGGTTGGATCAAGAATAAGGTGAAACAAGGCCTTCCTCAGGACACTGAGGACATATTCAACATTCTCAAGATCAGCCAATTTGCAATGCCACCTGATGTGGTAGCAGCTTTCTACAAGCACTTGGAATCATTCCTCCCAAAAGCCCTGGCCTCTGAGCCAATCATATAAATGGGTGCCCAGGTTTCATTTAGTTTTAATTTTATTTAGTTTGTTTTTACTAGGACTCAAAAATTATTATTTATATATAATAATGTGACATTTGATTGCATTATAGACATTTAAGAACACTAGAAAAGGTAAGTAAAATTAATTATACTAGATAAGATGGATTTATTTTTATTATAATGCACTGAATATTATATTGACTGTTGTGCTAAAAAATAAAAGAAAATAAAAATGATAGAAATAAATTAATTTATTTATATAATTGTGAATTGTTGATGGTACTTTGGCTTTTCTAAGCCACAAATTGGACCTTGTATATCATCATATGATCCTTGTTATTTCAGCGCCACTATAGCCACACAACACAGCAACCAATGATTTTTATGTATCTCTTACTAATTTGTACTTAGGACGCAGGTCAAGTATATCAAATATGTTTATCAAATCATATCACAAGGGAAAGGTAATTTGAGTTCTAAACAATCATTTGTTTAGAACAATAGTGAAGCAGGCCGCATGATGCGGATAAATTCAATTCTCCATGTTTATCTTTGTGATAAATGGATACATACTTGACAAGATAATAAATAATAAATAAAAACATTTTTAACTTATTTTTAAATATTTGACGTGGTTGCAACTTTAACTATTGTCTTGTAATATATTTAGATATATTACTATTATAATTTACCTATTAAAATTAAAAAAAAATATAAAGTAAAAGTATAATTACAAATCTTAAAAGTTTAATATTAAAGGTTAAATATTTGAAATATACCAATTTTTATTTAATTGTGATTTATTCAATATTAAAATATTAAATATTAAAATATTTAATAGTAAATATTTAATATCAAAATAATTAACATTAAAATATTTAATAGTTAAATATTTAATATTATAATATTAATATTAAATATTTACTATTAAATATTTCAATATTAATTATTTTAACAGTGAATATTTTAATATTAAATATTTTTATATTAAAATTTTACAAGTAAAATTTTAAAATAGTGAATTATTTAGTATTAAAATTTTAATATTTTAAAATAAATAAAAAATAAAAGTTTAAGTTGCAAGGGAAAATGATTTATTAGGAAAAGCAAATTGCAAGGGGGATGTGATTATTCCGGGGAATTATACCCCAAAATTAAATTTCTGCTAATGCGTCCAATTGGGACCACATACTCTTCTGTATGTGGTGGATGACTCTGGTGCCAATTGCTAGAGAGGTGGCGCTCAGCACCCCAATGGTGGCTGAACGTCTTATAAAAGGCAGGCGGGTGAGTGAATTGACTAGGAAATTTTTTTGGGGGGCACATAGTACCTGTATAGTGTTGCTATTGCAAATGAGTCATATAGGACGTGCTCAACTGTCCTGTATTCCCGTGGTGTCTTCTGTCAGTTGAGGGCTACGTGGCATATATCAATTTGTATAGGTACATATTCCAACTTTTTGACGTTGGCTTTCAATATACAGTGGAGAAGGATTCCCAGGTGCACCGCAATGTGGATTCTTTGCAAGGTATACTTTTCTGAGAACATGCACAATTTTTTGAAAGTTTGTACTAACCTATTAATATAGGATGTTTAGCTGAATTTGAAGAGGGTACCGGGGGGTACCCAACTTGAATCTGCCCCCAGGCCTCTGCAAATGAAATAAAGAAAGGTTTAAAATTATTCATGAGGACTGCATCCCCGACTTTATTGGATAGAGATTTAAAAATTTCATTAAAAATTGCTGATTTCAGATATTCATTTCCTATTTGAAAGTCAGTTTTTATTAAACTTTTTTTGTATTTGTTGATATTTGAGAATGGGAACCTTTGAACGCTTTCATATATGTATTCATTGATGTTCAGTTTTATATCCCCGCAAATTTCATCAATTTCTTTGACTTTTATTGTTGATCCTAGTTTGTAGGCTTCCCTTATCCATGGCAAGCACCCCGCGGGTGGTTGATATTCCCTATCTTGAGCTTCACTATTAAAAAATTATTCATATTATGTTGAACTTTTTTATTTATTTGATTTTTATTTATTTGCTTTATAAGGGCCACCAGTGACTAGTAACCCCCATAAAACCAACTTGGTGTAAAAGCCGCCACTGCCGCAACCTCATCCCCATCCCTGGTGATGACTAAAATAAATATAAGTTAGACATAAAAAGACTTACTGATTGTTTTCCCTGTGTTCCCCTCAGCCACAGGTGCCATATTGACAAACTTCATGAGCGTTGGATGCTCTTTATTAATTTTTCTTAGACTTAATTTTCCTTATTCTTCTTGCAACTTGTGCTTCCTCTTGATTTTCATTTGATAAAGCTTCTGTATTTCTTGAAGCGCTTCTGCTTCTTGATTGTGTTTCATTTTTGTCTGTTTTGATTTGATTGTTTTCCTCTTTGTTGGTATTAATTTCCCTTTGAATTTCAGTTCCTTCTATTAGTTTGATCTTCTCGTTGTTTTCTTTGGCCCCCTGCCAGAACTCCTACAAATTGTATGCCGTGTTGTTGAACTTTAGACTTGATAAAATTGTTCCCTGTAGATTAAGTACTTTTTCTTTATTCTTTTCATCTATAATATTTCCCAATTTGTTCAGAGCATCTTTTTTTGACTGGATCAGTGGCTGGCCCTTGTCTCCCAGCTTTCCTGTCACTATTTCCCTGATATTTTTCTCAATTTCAACAACCTTTTTCAGGTGAGCTTCTAATTTGTTGATTAAGTTATAGATTCATGACATTTTGTTTGAATTCCATCAAAAACTGGTTTTTATAGTACTATCTTCAATGCATACATATTTTTCATCATCATTAATAAATTAAAGACAATAAACGTAAATATTGCATTAAAATATTGCAATAAGACGTCAACTCTTGATATTTTGAATTTATGTGCATAACTCAATGCATTTTGTTTAATGAAATTTATTTTAAACAAGGCTTTTTTATTGTAATTTATTTAAATTGACTGTGTTTATATTAGAGAGCCATTAACACTTAGTATAATATTAATAATTAGTGCATTTTACAGCCTTTATATTTACCTATTGGTAATAATTATGTAAACTTCTTAGTCAGATTTTGCGAGGTAATAAATATGTAATGTGTTAATAGAATACTGTTTATTGTCATTAATTGGCTGGTTTTCTTTGCTGTGGCAATTGTGCATTTTCTGATATCTACACACTAGTATCCAATTGGTTGGCTTCACATCCAATTGCACAGGCAATAGGAAAACAAGCCGCCACCCCAACCACATCCAGTCTTGGTGTCAGGATTCACCTTTATTCATAGCTGCTATTCTGTTTCTCACTTATTTTATCCTCACTGGCTTACAATCCTTCTCATGATGGCTACTAGTAGTTATTCATGATCTCCTCCTTTTTCCTGTCATTTTCCATTTTTTGGGTTTGATTTTGGCTTTGTTAAAGCCAAATTACGTCTAAATTATGGTTAATAACATTTTCAAACACCTCTTATCTTTTGCCACCTGGGTTCAAACCCTGACCTACTCAATTTAAGATTAGAAGTTGGCTCCAAAAAAGCTTACTTTTACTATACGCTTGCTTTTGTCCTCTCAAGCTTTGGACTAGGTTTTTCCTACTTTTTCACTCACTCTCACTTCCAGAGCTTTGCTGTAACCGCCTTTGTCTCCTTCCAGTCTCCTTTTCACAGATTAACTTAATTAAGTTAATTTACTTCATTCCTCTGTCTCCAAACCAATTTTTCCAGAATTGTTTCCTAACCAAAAATGGTTTAAACTTTTCATCTCAATTCTTGCATTTCACAACAAAGCACAATAAAAGGCTTGTTTTCTCCAGTCTCAACAATATGTTGATATTGTTTGACTTGCACCTCAAAAAAGGGTACTTGTTAGGTTTTGTGACTTGTGTTTTCTTTTTTCAATCTAGTTTTAACATTTACTCTCTATCTTATGATTCCTTTTGATTTTTATTTCATCAGTTAGGTAGTTTCTATAATAATACACACAATTTAATTATTGATAGTTTTAATCCTCCAACTAGTGGTGAGCAATTCACTGGTTTAGAAATTGATTTTTTGACCAAGTCTTCAGTCATTAAGTCTGGATTCTACTTTATTTTCTTAGGATTAATCAATCACCTCAGCCCTTATTTTACTTCCTTCAAGCTTCTAGGAGCCCTGGTCCAGTTGTTACTACAAACCTTACCTACTTTTTTGTATTTGACCAACATAAATATAAATGGTATTAAAGCTTTAGTTTACAATCATCTACCACAAACTATGAGACCTTACACTTGGGGTGGCGGCTTGTTTTCCTATTGCCTGTGCAATTGGATATGAAGCCAACCAATTGGATACTAGTGCGTAAATATCAGAAAGTGCACAATTGCCACATCAAAAAAAATCAGCCAATTAATGACAATAAACAGTATTCTATTAACACATTACATTATTATTATCTCGCAAAATCTGACTAAGAAGTTTACATAATTATTACCAATAGGTAAATATAAAGGCTGTAAAATGCACTAATTATTAATATTATACTAAGTGTTAATGGCTCTCTAATATAAACACATTCCATTTTGTTAAATTATAATGGAAATAATCAAGTTTACAATGGATTTTATTAAACAAAATGCATTGAGTTATGAACATAATATCAAAATATCAAGAGTTGACGTCTTATTGCAATATTTTAATGCAATATTTACATCTATTGTCTTTAATTTAGTAATGATGAAAATATCTATAGAAATAATTATATGTTACCACATCAAATGTACAACATTCTTTACACATGGAAACTTATAACAATGTAAAATATATATTAATAATTATGAACTGAAAGAAAAAATCAATTTTAATAGTAGTCACTAAGAAAAGATTTATTTACTAATCAAAGGACAGGAATGAGAGGGAATGAGCAGAATGAACATCACCTTCATCTGCGCCTATGAAAGGGAAAGCATCAGAGATGGTGGGGAGGGAATGGGTGGTGGTTTGGGAGTCAGAGTTGGAAGGCAGGTGGCTTGATGGGGGGTTGGTGAGGCAGGGTTTGTTGACTGGGAACGGGCAGCAAGAGCTGATTGCTTCAATTGCTCAAATTCTTCTTCTGTCACATATGTGGGCTTGACAAAATGGATGGAGTGGCGCAGGAGAGGCGGAGGTCCTTTCTGGACTTATCACTATCACTTGCATAGAAGATGATGAGATCAAATAAGTCCTGGACGGACGCGGAAGGAAAAAGCTCATACCCCTTATCAATTTGGGTGCATAGTTTGTTGTAGGTGGCAGGCTTTAAGCGCCTGAGGGCAGAACCAAAATTGAAGAGACATACATCTGCAAGATGCATGTTGTCATAGTTGATGGGGTAGGCCCAGCATGTATGCCTTGCAGCCCTGATTTCTTGGGTTGCCCATTCCTGCTGCTCCATCTCTGCACTCAGTACAGCTGTGTGCACGGCTTTTTGGGCAGCCCACTCCTCCAGCATGGCCTTGAGCTCTGTCTGGTAGGCATACCCATCTGCAGTGTTTGATATTGCCAAGTAATAATTGACACCTTATGGGGAAACTGCCAATAAAACCCCGACAAAACGATACAAGATTGGGCTGCGCTTGTATACATCAGATTGGATGCGCTTCTCTCCAAAGTCTTGAATACTTGCAGATATCTTAGTGTATGATAGAAAGATGACATCATTAAGGGCCCTCATTGCCCTCCCTTTAATAAAATTAATAATGGTTGCATTGTATGGGTTGGTATCACCAAAATAGGGCCACCAAGAACTTGATTAGACAAGATTCTAGCAGCAACCACGACTCTGTGCATCCATGAATTCACCATTCTTTTGCTGGTGAAGATGCTGTGGAGTCCTAACTAGAGACGTACCTGGACCAGGGGCATCCACAGGTCACGCTCCATAATAGCCATCATGAGAGGGTAGGCTTTTTCACCTTCGGTTGAGGTACAGGCACCAGTTGGGGTCTTCTTGGTGGGGGGCCACAGTTGACGTGGGCTTGTAGGGTTGCAACCACAGTGGACTTTTCAAAACCCATTGCGGCTGCAATTTCCCCAAGGGACATAAGCTTCCCTTGCTTTTCAACCATTTCTTTCATGGGCCACCATGACATAGTAGCTTTGAAAAGTCGCATTTTAAAAGCTTGGATTGATAAAGCTACTTCGTGCCATCAGAAAGCTACCTTGATGATCTCCCTAGGTACCCTAGATCAAAAGTTATGACAATTTAAAGAACCAATTTTGAAAACCCTGTCAGCATGTCCCAAAATGGTCGCAAGATTGGATTTCAAATCAAGACAAGCAACAATTAGTAAGCGGGCAAATCCAACCATATCTCAGCTTCCAGTGATCAGTTTTGGATGTCCTTACGCTCAAATAAAAGCCTCAGATGAGGAGAATTCATCCAAAGTATTTTTAGATGACCAACTGAGGCAAACTGTGAAGTTCAAATCTGACCAAAAGAATATGACTAGAATTAGTCAGCTGATGTTTCAAACTCTTAGTATGACCCTCCAGATAGAGAGACAAGGACCTTCAGGAAGAATCTGGAAGAATCTCAAAGACCAATGTAAATGGTATAAAAAGAACCTAGTTCCCCTTTTCCCCATTGTGATCATTCTTGGTCTGAATAATAAATAAAGGACTTCTCTTAGACTATAGTTTAAATGGATCAGAGTTGGGAGCCCTTGAGCCCTGACAATTTTGAGAACAATTTCTGGAGTGATCAATTTTCTTCTGCGTCTTGCAGGCTGATTGGCTGGGGGAGGGACGTGTCCATCTTGGGAACTGATCAATGCCATCTGATTGACTGTTTTGGGGTTCTGGGCTCTCTGGGTGACCCCATGGCTAAAATGGCTGGTTCTGGATGCCATTACTGATAAGGGATTTGGGTTGGCAGCTGCCTGTGCATGATGGGCAAACAGGGCCATGCTGAAAGTTGCAGGGGAAAGAACAGACTCCTGGGTGGGGCTTGCAGAGGGGCCTGCGGGTTGGGAGTGGCCATAGACAGAGGCTTCACTGTCAAGAGACCCAGCATATCCCTGCATGATTTTGTCAAGACCAGGGAACAGCTCCTTGGCTTGGTTGTTATTGAAAGAAGACATAATAAAAATTTATTAAAATTTTAAACTCAAGAAGAGGAATGTATATTTTAGTCAATTTTATTGTTATATATGTCATTTTGTGAATATTACAATCTAAAATTTAGCTGTCCTAAAATGGAATAGGGTGATTTTTGAGAATGCCTGTGCTTCCTAAAAGAATTTGCACAAATCCACTCTAGATCCTTTGGCATCCTTTTTGAGACACCCATAAATTATATTTATTTCAAATTCCTTGCAATTATGATTTGAAACTTGGTTCTTGGATTTGACAATCCCGCAATTTCAGATTTGTTAATTTTCACATGATGTCTATGATTCGTTTGAAATATAGGAAATCTCAAATTGTACATAAGAATCCCGCATTTCTTTGCTGAGTTTTGTCTTTTGTTAGTTGAGTTATCTGCTCAAGGGATTCGAAATTTGCCAATTTAAATAAACCAAAAAAAAAGTCAAATTAAATGGTTAATTTTATTAAATATTTTATTTTTCACTCAGCTGAGTTGCCTGCAAAAGTGATTCAAAATTTGGACCAAGGATTTGACAATCCCTCATTTTTACGTTCAGGTTCTGAATTTGCAGTACAGCAATCTGTTGGAAATATCATCGTCAGAAACTTTTTGGTAGGGATGAGTACCAAAATTCATTTTTAGTACACAGCAAAAACTACTATATCTCATGGATGCTGAGCCGATCTTATTGCTTACTGGATAACTTTGAGGCTACATATTAGCTTTACTTTTTGAGTTTAAATAAAAGGGTTAATATCTAGGTTTTATTTTATTTCTAAAATTGGCTAAACTTAAAAAGCAATATTCTATAAATATCTAACTACATGTTTATGCTTGGAAGATGAGTTTTATATAATAATAGTTAAGAAAATTGAACATAAAATATGTTTAATATTTTTAAATTGGACAGACGTTAAGTGATTCTAGACTAAACAGGTAATACATTAAATTGAATTGATATATTAAATTTAGCTTTACATCTGTCCTTGGATGGGGCAACAACTTAGCAATTTTATAAAGAGAGGATTCAGGCTTATAAATTATAATTTTAAATAAAAGGCATGAGTCATTTTCTTACCTTCAGAGAGGATTACAAATAAATGAGGCAAAAACTATCAAGTCTCTTAGTCAAGCAGCTAGACTGTATTTGATTGAAGTCCTTAGCTACGATTCTTGCTTTCACGTAAAAACCCCATGAACCCAACAGGATCACTTGAGTAAGAATGAGCTGTCTGGAACCCAGGATCACTGAAATAAAGTTAGATATTAAAAAGGATGTAATTTTACTCAACCCGAAGGAAGGGGTTGGTTTCCAGTTCCTGTTGAATTGTTGACGGGATAGTGCAAGGGATATCCATGGCCCATTCCAAGCGTTTCTGTCTTATTGATATTTGGGATGCAAAAGGCTTACTTGTAATTTGAGGTTGGTTGGGTCAACTTTGACAGCAAACTTTAGGTGTAAGGTGAGTCAAATAAAACATTACCTTCAGATTTGACTTTGTATATTCATGACCACAATAGACCTGAGTTGAAGGGGGCAGTTTTGATAATTTTAAGCATAGACTATCGTACATTTCTTGAGGAGTGCCTTCAAAAAAACGACCACAGCCCCCTGTTTTTGTCAATTTATTGCCATAAGAAATTACCAGCAAACAGAGTATCTCCAGTAAAGACAACGGGGGTTGCATTTTCACAACCTTCAACAAAATAACAGACATGACCTGTAGTATGGCCAGGTGTAGATATACACCTTATATTTAACGAGCCAAGCTACCATGTCAATAAGACAATAACAAATAATTACTTTGAAGCTTTCAGAATCTTTAACTTTGTTGCTCATTTTAGGGATACGCTCATCACCTCCGTAGATCTGAATGGATGGGTAAAGTCGATGCATCTCCTCGTTGCCGCTTGAATGATCCCTATAATCGAGTTAAATGGAAACAAACAATCAACTACCAGTGATGATGAGTGGTTAAAACAGATGTCAATGAAAACCCAGGATATTTTTGGTTGAAGTAGTTTATAACCTTTTCAGGCTCGACGGGGTCAACAAGAGCAGCTAAAGGCGCGTTTCAGTCAATGAAGTGAAATGCGTCTAAACAAATCTATGTTTAAATTGCACTTACCCATTTGCGTCTTAGTGTCGGCAAGAATATATGAATAGTTATCCTCAAGGACAGGGATAATGGTAACTTCCATATTTGGATGGGAAACTTCCAGAGATTAGTTACTGGACAATACTTTTAAAACTTTAAGGGTTTGCTCTATTTTTATGTTTCGTCTTTTTTAAAAGTAATGTTTTTATTTGAATATATCACTTAAACAAATAGGAATAATATAGTCGATATTTTGAGGAACATATAGAACTAAGAGTACAAAAATTAACGCTGTGAACTTTAAATAACCTAATTTTTTTGAATCAAGCTTGAAAAATCTTAATGCGCTTTAAACAAAAGCCAAATATAGTTTAGCGTCAATACAAATAAAGCGTTTGAAGCTGTACCTAGGCTTATATTTCTTTTGGTATGGGCAAGCATGGTAGCTAAGGTTCGGGGAACTAAACACGGGCCCAGTAATCTGATTGAAAATACTTTAAACATAACAAAGTTCTTGGGAAGCTTAAGTGTGACGTGAGCCAAAAATATTTATCAAAGTTCCATTTGATAGCATCTTAGATTAGATTAACCAATGAGGTGCTAGCAATCGAGTTAAGTCATCTGAGCAAACAAGGCTGTGGAAGCAGATAATTTTAACAAGTAGACCCAAGCGTGTAGGCACTTATCGAAGCATGGGTTCATATTTATATCATTTACTATGCTCTTAACTGATACGTTTATTTTTGTTGGCAATTACAAATTAATAATAGTTAATTAATTACACCATTTACTATTTACACCTGCCTAACTTCGATTGCTATCTATTAGCAAATATAAACTTAATTCAACTGTCAAGTATATACTTCTGGGAAGTATAATAAACAAGATAAAGGAGAAAATTAAGAAGAGAGTGATACTTTATTGGATATGAATATAGGATAATATATAGTATCACAGGAAGCCATATACTGTCCATGTACGTCATGTAGGTCATGGGGCTTATCTGAATAATGTTCCTCTTAAGTCATGAGGCTTATTCAAGTTGTGTTCCTTTTAGGATCTGGATGTTTGATCCCCGTAATAGATAGTGGTGCTACTGACTTAATGATCAGTTGGTGAGCCATTCAGTGAACTACTCAGGGTGTTAATTCCCTGAGAGGGAGTAATTGAAGATGTTGTGACATCTCCCCCTGGGGTGCTGGAAGGCGGAGCCTTGGGAATTTTCTTGAGAGAGTCAGGGATGCATGCTTGGTACTGATCCAGTTTGGCATTGAGGACGGGGAGTCTGGAGTTGTGTTGGGCAGTTCTTGCTTTGCACAGGCAGAGCCCGTCATGGTGCATATGTTTGAGTTTGGTTCTGGTGCCAATCCCTTTGATGAGATAGGTGTTGTTGGGTTTGACCTCCATGATGATGCCTGGTCCGCGCAACCCTGGATCCAATTTATGCTGGTCATGATTGACAACCCAGACCTCATCCCCAACTTGAAATCTTTCCTGTTGTAGGGGGATTGCTTCCCTCTCAACTCTATTGCATTCCATGCCCTCTTGGTCTTTTTTAGCTTGTTGTATATTGGTGTCAGGGATCCAGTCTTGGGCGGCTGGCCTGTCGTTTTCAGGGGTAACTTGGGCCTGGTTTTTTGCGGGCAATGCCCATCACAAGAGGAGAGCTAACTTTAAAAGGTAGGAGGCAGACTTTCCCACCCAAGACCACGGGCCAGCGGCCGGAATTATAGTGTCTATCATCCCTGTGAGGGTGATGTACACAATCCCAAACAGCTTGCCAGAATGGTCGGTTGGGAGGTTGGGCGAGGAAGCAGGCATAGGTTTTGGGGTCACAGGTGGTTCCATGGACAGGTCGTAAGCAGGGAGATAGTTGAATTTCCCTCTGAACAACTTGGGTGTTGAAAATATCCACGGGCCATGTCGGTTGTATCTAACTGTGGATTGTATGCAGGCCAGGGGATTGAGTTCAAGTATCTTTCCCTGGGTGTATTCCTTGTATTCAGACTTCAGAGGGTAGTCAGTAAAATAGATGGGTCCAAAGGGTACACCAGGAGGACAGAAAACAGCAGGCGGTGGGGCAGGAGGGCCAGGAGATCTCAAACTGAATTGGTAGACAGCAAATACAAAATAAGACAATAGCTGTATGAGCCAAATTAACATAAACTTTATTCAAAAATGGCAATAAGTTTAGAGTGTGGGGTCTTTGGGTATATATAGTACCCCACCTCCAAACTTAACATTTTCCATGGGGGGTTCATCAAGGCATTGGGAAGGGCAGGGCCAGGGGAAATGTGTGCTTGGGTCCAAAGGCAGCAAAATGGCACTCAGCTTGGGAGTTCTTTCATTGGTCAAGAATCTTGATTTGGCTACCTGATTATCTTGCTTTAGTGTCAAGATCATGAGACTGGGCCGCAGGCCCATGCCTCTTTCCTGGGTTGCTCCTGATTGGTTGCTGGTGTAGACTTCAAGTTTATGAAGCTAATAGTTGCCAAATCAGTGCCTCTATTAGGCGCTGTGATTAATCCTCCATTTGGTGTGATGATTTCTTTGTTTTGGCTCTTTTTACCGCATGGGTCAACCTTCTCAACATCAGTTTGTGGGGACTCAATCTCAGAAAAACGCAGGCAGGCGGTCCTGCGGTCCACAAGCCCAGCAGCCCAAAGGGATCCAGGGTCAGGGTTTGATTTCTGCTCCTGGGCCCGGGTTTCCAGTAAGGAAGAAGTGTCAATCCTGACAGTTGGGATCACTGGCATCTGGCACCTTCTTAGGTAGAGGTAATTGTGGTCCTGCAGTTGTACTAACAAGAGCGTGCTTTTGTCCATAAATGAGTTCATATGGGCTTTTTCCTGTATTACAATTGATTCAAGTTCTGCATACCATGAGTGCTGTTGGTAACATGTCAACCCAGGCTCTTGGATTTTTAGCAGATAAACTTACTGAGGGCTTCCACTAGTGAGATGTTTAGTTGTTCTACTTGTCCATTTGCTTGTGGGTGGTATGGACTGGTGATGATATGATTTACTATGTTTTTGGCAAGGTAGATATTGGTGTCAACAGCTTTGAGTCTGGTGCCTCCATCTGTGATCAGAAGGTTGGGTTTTCCAAACTTGGCTATGGTTTCTTTTCCAATAAATTGTCTTATGTCATTGCCTTTATCTCCTTTTGTGGCTTGAGCTACAGGCCATCTGGTGGTATAGTTGATAGCTGTCATGATGTACTTTTTGCCTTTGTTCTTGCCAAGCATTGGTCCCGCAATATCCAGCAACCATACCTTGAAGGGTTGTGTGATGAATACAGGTACTACTAAATTGGGTGATGCCTTGGTTTGGGCGTACTTTTCACAGACTTTGCATTGTTCCAGTACTTCTCTGATATCATCTAGCATGTTGGGCCACCAGTAGCGGGTCTTGAGATATTCATGCAAGTTTCTGCTGTGGGTGTGGCCCAAGTCTCTGTGATATCAGAGGATTGTGTCAATCTTTTGTGTTGACAGGACGTAAGGTATGGAGTCACCTATTGGCAGGACTCAGTGCAGTGTACCATATACGTTTTTGAACATATGTTTGCTCTTAAGGACTTTCTCTTGGATGTCCATTGGGGTGCCAGGTGGGAACCCTTCTTGGAGATTCCCCATGATTAACATGGGCCAATTGGGGTCGCCATCAGTGCATAGGACATGTTTGCTGTAGAGCCTTGACAGGGCATCTTCAGTAAGCATTTCCTTGCCTGGCTTGTACTCAATTTACATTGGGTACCTCTGGATGAGGCCCATTCACTTGGCTTTCCTTCTTGACAAGTGTTGCTGTGTTTTGAAGAATATTAACAATTTGTGGCCAGTAAGTACTTTAAATTCTTGGGCCCCTTCTAGATAGCATTGCCATTTCATGAGGCAATTTATGATGGTCACCAACTCTTTATTGTGTATGGGATATCTTTTTGTGCAGCTGGATAGTTTCCTTGAGTCGTACACCACAGGTAGGAAGTCTTTTTCTGCCGTTTGGATACAGAGTGTCCCTTCTATGGCGTAGTCAGATGTGTCAGTTTCTATTTCATAGAATTCTTCTCAATTTGGGTATTGGAGGATAGGAGAAGTAACCATATGTTCTTTTAGTTGACAGAAGTGCTGGTCTTGTAGTGGTGTCCAGACAAATTTGGTTGTTTTACCTGTAATGGCAGACAGGGGGGCTGTTAGTGCACCCCAGTCAGGGATGAACCTTCTCACATAAGCCACCATTCCAAGGAAGGTGCAAAGTTCACTCTTATTTCTTGGGGCTGGCATCTCAGTTATGACACGTATTTTGTCTGGATCCGGCTTGATTCTGTCCTTGCCAATGATATGACCAAGGAATGGGAGTTCAGCCAAGAAGAATTCACACTTTGATGGCTTTGTGATTAGTTGGTTTTCTTGGAGGGTGAGGAGGACCAGGAGGACGTCTTCCCAGTGTTGCTTCAAGTTGGGGCTATAGATGATTATGCCGTCCAGGTATATAATTTCTTGTTTTCCTATGTGCTCTTTGAAGACTTTGTTCATGAAGGTCACAAAGGTACTGGGAGCATTGGTCATTCCAAAGTTGAGGACAACACATTCAAAGGATTAATATTTAGTTCTGAAAGCGGTTTTTGGGATATCTTTAGGCTTTACTCAAATTTTGTGATAGACTGCTGTCAGATCAATTTTTGTAAAGATCTGGGACCCCCCAGGGCGTCAAAAAGGCCGTCAATCAGGGGCAGGGGATACCTGTTCTTAACTGTGACCTTGTTGAGCGCTTTGTAATCTGTGACAAGGCAGAGTAATCTGTCCTTTTTTGCTAAAAATAATACAGCAGCCCCAAAAGGTGGCTTTGATGGTTGTATGACCCCTTTCTCCAGGACCTCATTAAGATAAGATTTTAGTGTGTTGTCTTCTTGGGGTGTTAGGCAATAGATAGGGCGTGCCTTGGGTACACTTCCTTTAAGGTCAATCTCATGTTGTATGCCACAGTCAGGTGGTAACCCCAGTAGTGTTTCCTGGAAAACAGAAGGGAATTCACTAACTAGCTTGTCTCAGATGTAGTCATTTTTACATCTGGCTTCTGAATTTTTGAAATGGATAACTTTGTATGTACATGTGTTCCAATTGATCTTGCTAGGGTCAGTTTCCTCTTCTGTTTCTATAATTTTCACATATATGTGGTCTCTCATGATTGTGTCAATATGGGTTGGGTAAACATGGTGGTGCACCTCACCTTGTTATATGATGAGGGTAGCGCTATCCAAGTCAATGTGAGGTTTGGTCTTTATCATTCAGTCCAGGACAAGTATAACATCATATTTGGGGATTGATATGATAGGGCTGCTAATTGTTGTTTGTACATCTCCAATTTGTGCGCAGAAATGTTTTGCCTCTTGGGTGACTGGTGTGCTTCTGTTGTCTGCCATGACAACTCTCTTGATGTTGCTGTAGCCTGTAGGTAGTTTTATGAGGTTGGCAAATTTCTTGTTGATGAGAGACTGATCTGCTCCAGTGTCAAATAGTGTGGTGCCCTGATATCTTCAAAAACAGAAAGAATAATTGAGGAGTTTATTTCCAGTTTAGGCAGCAAACAGTAGAGGATTGCTGGAGGGTACTTGGATCATGGTGATTGAATCCACATCCTGGTCCCTGCACAAGTCTTGTAAATAGGGGAGGGCGGCTTGCCTAAGCACTCCCCTGAGCTTTTCCCTCCTTGTTGGTATCTTTGGTGCTTTCCAGTTGGCTTGTGCAGTGTGATTCCCAGTTTGAGGATGGGTGTTGTTGGCTTGGTTGTTCTGCTTATTGGGTTGAGGATCCTTCTTGGCTGAAGGACTCTCTTTGCGCTTGTTGGTTGTGTGTAGGTTGTCAGACTTTTGAGCTGCATGTTTTCCTTCCAAGAATATGTCTTTGAGGTTCTGGCAGCAGGTCATGTCAAACTGGCGTCTAATGTGTGTGGGGAGACCAATGTAGAAGTCCAAACGTGGTCTGGGTTTGTCAAAGTTGATGGTGTTGGGAAAGCAGTCATGTAGGTCTTCATATGCAGCAATGTATTCCTCAATTGTTCCTGCCATCTTGAATGTTCTGAGTTTGGTCATGATCACAACATCAGAATCCTTCATGGAGAACTTTTTGAGAAAGGCAGCTTTGAACATCTCCCATTTTCCTTCTGGTTGGGGTGCTGTGCTAGCCACCCACTTATAAAATGTGATATGGTTCCCGTGACACAAAGGGAGATCTCACTGACCCCGAGTTGGCAGGGATATCCTACTTGTTCAAATTTGCTTTCTGTACTATTGATCCAGAGGGAGGCATTTTCTTGGAGTAACCCTGCAAAGACCCCAATTTCTGCAGTACATAGGCGCTGGAATACAAGATTGGGTATTTCAGGCTGTTGTGGAGCTGTTGTAATTGGTGTTGTGGGTAACAATCTGCAGGCTTTGAGAGTGTTGTATTGTTCAATGGGTACAAGGACGTTTTTGTAGATAATAAAGCCTGTAGGGATGTATTGTCCCTCTTTGTAGTCTCTCCAGCTGTTAGGGAGTACCATTTTCTGGTTCTTTTTCTTGGGAGGAATTTTTTCTTATAGTTGTGTAGGTGTGGATAACCTATCTGTGCTATCACTGTCAAGTATATACTTCTGGGAAGTATAATAAATGAGATAAAGGGGGTAATTAAGAAGAGAGTGATACTTTATTGGATATGAATATAGTATAATATATAGTATCACAGTAAGCCACATAATGTCCATGTATGTCATTTAGGTCATGGGGCTTATCTGAGTAATGTTCCTCTTAAGTCACAAGGCTTATTCAAGTTGTGTTCCTTTTAGGATCTGGATGTTTGATCCCTGTAATAGATAGCGGTGCCACTGACTTAATGATCAGTTGGTGAGGCATTCAGAGAACTACTTGGGGCGTTAATTCCCTGAGAGGGAGTAATCAAAGATTTTGCAACACACCCCAGTCTAATAACGCTTAACAGCCTTTATTTCAGCTTTCTGATTTTTCTCATAATATACATATTTAGATTACTTTTTATATCTTAAAACTTTACTTAAACTTATACATCCAAACCCCAACCTTTCAGTTGTAATTGTTTATAAATCCTCACAGTTTTACACTTCTAGCAAACTACTATTCCTGTTAATTGCTCTTGTAATAAACTACTATTTAATATATCTTTGTTCTTTTATATATCAGCCATCTTTTAGCTTGTCTTTAGAGGACATAAAATTGATAATTTTTTGAAAACATATAAAGTGGTTTTAAACCCTGTTGCAATAAAAAGAAATATACCAGCCTGAAAAATCAGTCCAAAACAAAACACAACCTTTTTGGTAGAAATAAGAGCTCATTTCTTGGAAAGGGAGCACTGATGGGTGAAAATGTCACAGCATACAACAAAAGATGCATACTAAAAACAGATCAATTTTAGAATACCATCAAGACACTAATCACAAAACCAAAATGATTTTAGTCAAATTACAAAGCTGCTAGGTTTATTATGGCTTTTTAAAAACAAAATGAACTCAGTCACTGAAGTGAAAATCTTGATCCAACAATGAGTCCATATAGCAACTGAGACAAACAATAAAAATATAAAGTATTAAAACAAATAATGAACTTGTCACACTAGTACTAGCACATACCAATCAATATATACAAACTAGAGCAGAAAACAAAAATATATTATTTGGGGCGGCTGTTTTTGAGATAAAGTTATCAAATAAAACAGATATATTAGCACGAATAGCTAAAAGTGCACATTAACAATCAAAAATAATAGTCATAGAAACTTTAAACAACAATTTAAAATAGATGATGGGCATGAATGGCTTTGATATTGCTATATATGGACAAGCAAGAGTTACATTGAACAAACTATATCATTAAAGCAATCTAATTTAACCTGGTTTTGAATTTTACTTGATACCAACTGTGAAGCATCCCAGAGACAGAGTAACAGAGCCAATCAAGTACACTGTAGATGGGGATGCCTTTGGAAATTAAACAGAGAGCTCCTTTTGTCCAGAAGGTAGAAAGAGGGAGTAGCTCTGAGTAAGGGAGTGAAACCCAATCTATACAAATGCAGCAAAAAACCCAGGGCATTCATACTAGCAGAACAGGTAGTATTAATACCAGAGTTCCCAAGCTGTTCAGAAAGGCCACCAAGGTCATTACCATCAGACCAGTAAATTACACCAGCACTGAAAAGGAGTCCTTGATATATGATCATGTGTACATGTCAGGGATCCAGCCTGTGGGGGGTTCTTGGGAACTTGCAGGCAGACGGCCCGCGGGCCCAGCAGGGAAGGCCCACTAAAAGATTGGTACTAACTTTACAATATAATATAACAATTTGCCCAGGAGGACCCAAGATCTGCTTGCAGGTACCATAGAATCAATCAAGACAGTAAGAGTGATATACATCACTCCAAATATCTGAGTGGAAGTGGATTCATTGGCCGCAACTGATTCTTGCGGGTAGTTGGGCTGTGGGGTGAGAGGTGGCGTCATTGGAACCAAATATGTGGGCAGGTAGTTGCACTTGTTGCAGAATAGCAGAGGAGGTCAGATGATCTTGGTGCCTTCTCTGTAAATGATCTCTGTCTCTCTGGTTCTAGCCTCAGGGTTGTAGATTAGGATTTCCTCTAGGGTGAACTCCAAATACACAGGTTGGGAGGGTACTAAGTGAAATGTACTGGGCCAAAAGGAGTTTCTAGTGGACAATAAAGTTTGGACGGCAGGTCCATGGTTTCTTGGGGTTGATGGGTGTGAGGTACAGAACTGCGGGAGGTAGACTGCAAATGAAATATAACTAAAATCAAATATGGAATAACCTGGTTGAACCAAAGGTTCATGTCACTTTATTGCAAGAATGGCAATGGGCAACTTCCTGTAGGTCCAGGGTATAAGTATGCACATCTGTCATGGGTAAACTTTTACAAATTTCTTTGGCCCAGGTGTTACTGTCTACCAGGGTTTCCAGTCCTTGGTGGCATCCATTGTGGGAGTTAATTCATTGACTGGTTTGAACTGAGAATACACAAATTTACTTGTCAGTTTGTGGGGTTTGTCATCTCTGGGCAGCCTGTGTTCAACAGGAAGTTTCTTTTTTCTCCTTCTGTGGTGGCCTGAGCTATTTCAGGGTCTATGGCTAGGCCCGCCTGCTGATTGGTTGAGTTAACAGGAACCTTTAACGTGGGGAGTGTCAATGTAAGTGATTTTGACTCATCAAGCATTAGAGGATACTCTGAAGTCAAATCCTGCTCTGGTTCAAGACCAAAAATCTGCAGGCTGGCAGCCCGCAGGGTATCAGGGTTCGAATCCCGTAGTTGAGGTTTTTCAGTGAGCATGGTCAATAGGAGTTTGTCACTTGTGACAGTACAGCCAAGATGGTATTTCTGCTGTTCTTATAGAGAGTGTACAGTCTGTTGTGGATACCATATATGAGCCTTATGTGGGTGATGGCAAAGGATAAAACAACAACAAAGAGCCACAATATGTAATACCCAAGTATTGAGGGTAAAACTTTGGTAACATAAGATGGCAGATTAGGCGGCTCAAAGCCATTCAAGGCGTAGACAATTGGATAGAAGTTTAATGCCTGACAGAAGACTTTGGCAAGGACGTTGCATTGTCTAAGGCTGATGGCAAGGTACAGTAGCGTAGCTGCAGGGATCAAATAATTAGCCAAGTTGGGAGTTGGGCGAGATGATGTCAGAGGTATCCACAGGTTCAAAACCATTGAGTTGAGGTGAGTTGGCTCATTGTACAATATCCCTTTTGGTCCCTGTGGTTCAGGACCAAACTGAGCATTGGTTGGCTGGTGGCCCCCTATCCCAAGGTAAGCTGTCAGACAGCTGTGAAGATGCTGTAGTTAATCTTCTGACTTGGGAAGGGGTAATGGGTTTAGTAAGGTTACTTGCTTAGCCTGGGTAAAGGATTGATTAATGTGATAATATTGAGGAGGATATTTGCTTAATGATAGCACAAACTATCATTGAGAGGTTTTTCTTTATTTATACTAGTGGACCTGCAAGGCATGATTATTGGAAGGCATAGCATTGGGGAACCAAGAGTCTGAGTTGCATCTGTTATTGCCTTTTCTGGATTGGCTTGGGTGGCTGGCAATTGAGAAGGTTTGGCTGGATCCAAGTTTGCATTGGCATAGTGCAAGTTTGGTCTTCTTCATGCATCCAAATTCATTTACTGAATTTGGTGCATGATTTCCATTGTTGGATAGCCTGTCAGTTCATTCCCCATTTGGTAGGCTCCCAAATTGGGCAGCAGTTCCTCTCAAGTTTGGCTTTGGGGAAATTGCCTTTCCTGATTTCCCGATCTGGTTATTTCCCAAAGGAGTGGATAGGGACTGGCCTGCTGGAATGGGAGGGCAAAGTCTGGCTGGCAGGCTGGCCCATGGGTGCCTGGTTTGAAGATGGCTTGCAGGTGGGGCTGGCAAGAGTGGTGGACGCCTGTGCAGTGGTGGTGGGCTTCTGTGTGGTGGCAGTGTGTATCTGCTTGGTAGCGGCAGGGGCCTGCGCAGTGGCAGTGGGTGCCTGCACGTTGACAGTGGGCGGCAGCTTGCTTGTGGCAGGCTTCTGTGTGGTGGCAGCAGGGGCCTGCGCGGTGGCAGTGGACATCTGCTTGGTGGCAGCGGGTGCCTGCGCGGTGGTGGCAGATGTCTGCTTGGTGGCGGCAGGTGCCTGCAAGTTGACGGCGGGCAACAGCTTGGTTGTGACAAGATTCTGTGTGGTGGCAGCGGGGGCCCATTTGGTGGCAGTGGACGTCTGCTTGGTGGCAGCGGGGGTCTGCACAGTGGCAGTGGACATCTGCTTGGTGGCAGCGGGGGTCTGCACAGTGGCAGTGGACGTCTGCTTGGTGGCAGCGGGGGTCTGCACAGTGGCAGTGGACGTCTGCTTGGTGGCAGCAGACGTCTGTGCATTGACAGCGGGCAACAGCTTGGTTGTGATAGGCTTTTGCATGGCGGCGGCATGTATCTGCTTGGTGGTGGCAGGGGGCCGCGCGGCGGCAGTAGATGTCTTCTTGGTGGTGGTGGGTGCCTACATGTTGACAGCAGTGACTGCTTGGTTGTGGTGGGCTTCTGTATGGTGGCAGTGTGTATCTGCTTTATGGCAGCAGATGTCTGCACGTTGGTGGTGGACATCTGCTTGGTGACGGTGGGCGCCTTCACATTGGCGGCAGGTGACAGTTTATTGATTACACAACTATAAGTGTCAGGAATATTTCTGACACAGCATTATCAAACTGTGGAAAGGCAGCAAGTGCCTAAAAAGGTTCCTGTGTTTTACAGCCAGGTGCCTGTGACTTGACAGAATCTGCAAAGTCAATGCCTACCGCCAGAAACCCCAAACACTAGGTGATCCCAAACTCCACCTTTCAAACCCTTATTAAACTTGTAAAGAAAACTCAGAACTACAAGAAGGCTGTGAAAACTGTTGGTTTTCCAGAAAAATTAGCACATAGGCTTTATAGCACATTCCTGAAAACTGGTAACATTCTCTGTATGGAGAAATCCAAGTGAGTGTTGGCCATCCTGAAAAAGGAGAACATCTGGGCAATAACTCAGTGGATCAACCAAAATTACCGTGTTGAACTGGAAAATATACAAGCCATAGTCAGACCAGTTTTTGGAATCAAGGCTGTAATTCTGGTTTATTATTATGTGACCAGAGGGTTGAGATTCTCTTGGAAAAAGCTCAGAGTATCTCTGTACAGCCAGAATAGCCCAATAATCATTGAGAACTGGAATAAATACTCTGAGGTGTACACCACACTAAAGGACAGGGACACAGTGAAATTCTACTACATTGATAAACTATCATTTGTGTCTTCCATGTGCAATGCCTACAGCTATGTTCTTAAAGGTGCCAAGGATGGTATATCCTGGTGTGTGTCTGTTTGTGCTGCAACCTACTCAATGACAGCCCTTCTTGGCCCCCTAGAATTGAACTATATCAGATGATCAAGGATTCTTGCAATAGTGGGACCTTCATTGTGTTCCTCCAATTAGTCCAGGAGCACCTGAGGCGCACAAGCCTGGGCTTCACTAATGTAATTGTGCTTGATAATTTTGGGCTCCATAGGGTGAAAAAATTCTAAATGAGTTCACAATGATTGACCCTGGCGTAGAAATTGGCTTTCAACAATTGGCTAATATGCCTTTATGCCTTTTATTTCTCCCTGCCTATTTTCCATTCCTCAATCCAATTTATGAGGTCTTTGGGTGGCTTAAGCAAGTTGTCAAGAAGGGGACACCATCTGGGCCAGATGATTTGTTTAATTTGCTGCAGGTTGGTGTCCATACCCTCTCAGCTGAGACTGTGGCTAAATCATATGGCCACACTGATTTTTTTCTCCCTGTGTGCCTCTCCAAGTAGCCAATCAATTAAAGGCTTAGCTATTCCAAATGTTTTATTCTGTATTTTATTTTTTAATATTTGTTTTATTTAGTTTAATTTGTATTAACATACTTTCTGTAATTATTTTTGATATACTGTCAGGTATAATAAAAATTAACAAAGCAAATAATAATCAATGAGTCAAAAGGTTAATATATATTTATTTGTTTAGATGAATGTTTAAATTTTTAGATTTAAATAAAGATATATATATAGGAGATTAAAAATTGAATATGATTTAATGAGGTTTATTGGTGATGTGATTGGTGGAATTCTAGGACTTGTTTTCAAAATAAAATGGAAATTTCTATTGCTGAAGTGTATGTTGACATAGCCCCTGTACTATAGAGCTTGCAGTGGCTTGAATGTAGCAAAGCTGTGATATGATTAACAGGATGATCTTTTCTGGTGGAGCTGACATTCCATAGGTGGCAGAAAGAATGACAGTGTCATGAATAACGTGCTCTATTGAGCTGTATCCAGGGGCAATCTTTTTTCCATCTAGTAAATGTCAAATTTTTTCTGGCTTATTTATTATTTCTAGTTTGTCACAAACCTTTTCTTTAATCCCCATCATTATAAAAAGACCTAGGTAAACAATTAAGTGAAGTCTCTGCCCTGCAAACAGGGCTGAAAACTCAAAAAATTTATTATATAGGGTACTTATTTTATTTTTTAGGGACATAGTTGCAAAGATTTTTTCCATAGTCATCAGGATCTCAGTCTTGTTGGAGCACCAGGAGGACCTGAAGTCTCCAAGGATGCCCACAACGTGGGGCAGGATGGCAGAAGAACTATTGGTAAGGTTGGTTAATTTTTCTTTAAAATTTTCTAGTAGGTGCAATATTGTGTACATGGGCAGAAAACAAAACCTGAATTCTTCTTGTCCTCTCTTCATTTCTGTTATGTTGTGATATGATATGGTATTAATGAATTCCCCAAAAAGGAGGATGAGGGCTTGAAGAAGATAAGAGGCAGAACATAGTAGTTAAGGTGGATCTTTGGGGCCAAAGAGAGGCCACAACCTGCCATTTGGTGCCTTCTGGTGTTGATAGAGTTCAGCAAGTTTTTTATTTATAAGGTAATTTTTATTTAATCTGTCTAAAACTTCATTTTTTACTGCTGGCGTCAGAACCAGCTGAGGCCCAATGTGTGGGACATAGTTACTGTAGAAAGTTTGTGTTTCATGTGATTTTAAAAATTGTCTCACTAGGTCTTCATGTTCATCTTAATAAAAAGGTAGTATTTGCTTTTTAGTTATTTAATATTTATTTTCTTACCTTCTTCTATATCCTCTTCAGTTGCCCCCTTGATAAGGGCTGCTTCACGGGTCTTCTCACTTGCAGGTTGCTGGTCATCTTATGTTGTTTTTTGTTTTTTTACTTTTTATTTGCTCAAAAATCTATGGATCTTTTGCCCACAGCTATGTGGTTGCAAACCCCTGTGGCTTGAACTTCAGGTCTTCAAGAACATCTTTCTAAATTTTTAGGAGCCTGGCTGCAAGTTTTTCTGTTTTATTTGGTATATTATTTTTTAATGCCTTCACTGTAAGCTTGTTCAATTTCTCACCTTTTAGCACCACCTCCTTGAGCTTGTCCTTCAACTTGTGTTTAACCTCCTTAATCTTGGCCACTACTGTGTCCAACTCATTGATCAATGCTTCCAATTCTGCCATTTTTTCTTGTGCTTCTCACAGTGTCAGGATATCAAGTTTTGGTGGGAGCACTATTTAACATGGGTGCTGAGGCCTCCAGGCCAGAAGGTAAGTGTAAAGTCACTTCCCCCTTTGGCCTTAGATAAAACCATTTTTCCTAGATGTATAAAGAAAACCAACCAAAACCAAGCCAAGCCTCTACATTCCATGGCTGACTTAGCATACACTGTTGACAAGTGTTTTGTGTTGATATACCCTTCTTAAGCCCCATCAACCATGCCTAGTCCCCCTGTCTAACAGTGGAAAAATAACTGATTAATTTGGACTGTTATTTGGCCTGGTGTCATCCCCTTCTTAAGATAATTAGATCCAATCAATCAAATGGGGACACATCAGTCACTACAAATTACAATGCTTCATTTCCTCTGCTGGAATATTGTATAGGCACCTTCCAATCAGATCTTTTTTCATAAATTATTCTAAAACCTTCCAATTCCCCTGGAAATAGGCTTTAAAAATTATCCCCAGTCAATAAGAGAGTCCCACAACTCCTGGTGAATCCACCTCTGTTGCAACTGAACCAATGTGGATTCAGTATTTGGAATTGGGGAAGACAACAGTCTAATGGAAAGGACAGAATAATAAGAATAAGGTATCATTTATTGTAGAGTATTGTGATTAATATACCATATGGGGAAAGCCACAAGGCCACAAGGGGGTGACATAGTGGGAAGTTCCATATAAGGTTTGAAGACAAGGAATAACTTGTGCGGGGATCAGCAAGTTGAATTGGTAATGCTCCTAATTAGGATGAAGTACCCACCATTTGATATTGCCATCAGATTAATCCATGTTGTTAGATACGTCAAGGGGCAACTCATTGAGCGCCCCCTGTGTATTGTAAGATACTTTAGCAGGCAAGTCTGGAAACTTAGTTGCAACACCCCCTTGCCCCCTGCTTGTTGTCAGACACCAGGACCAGAGTCTGCGGAAGGTCTGGGAAGGTCCACACAAACAGCTGTTGTGTGGGGATGGCACGGCAGGGGCACAAGTGATCATGGTGGAGCTTCTTGGTATTCCCTTGGGAATCTTTGAGTTGATAGGTATGATTGTTATAGACAGCAGCTATCTTGAAGGGCCCTAGGTGGCTGGGCTCCAGCTTGGCAGAATTGGGGTTGAGGGTGTAGACGGGGTCACCTACAGCGTACCTGGCTTTGAGGTGCTTTGTCCCTCCTTCAATTTGCTTGTGTTCAATTTCTCAGGATTTGGCACGCCATTGGTTTAGGGATGGGGTTGTTACTAGGGGAGGCTTTTTGGGAACTCTGGACTGTAGCTTTCCCTGTTCAACTCCTTTCAGACTGTCAGGTGTCCCAAAGGCCAGGGTGTTGGGGCTGAACCCCATGCCCCTGTTGATTCTTGCTCTTAGGATAAGTAGAGCAGTGGGCAGGTGTTCAGTCCATGCGGTGTTGGGGCGCTTTTGTGAGATCTTGGCAATCAGTTGAACCAGTGAGCCATTTAACTGTTCTACGTGTCCATTGGCTTGAGGATGGTATGGGGTTGTAACTATATGTTGAAGTGCATTCTTGGCGCAGTACGCCTTCATGACATGCCCAATGAGTTCAGGACCACCATCTGTGATGAGGTGTTTGGGCCGCCCAAAGCGGGCTACAATTTCCTTGCCAATGAAGTGGGTGATGGTGGTGGCGGTGTGGTTAGTTGTTGCCCAGGCCACCGGCTAACAGGTGAAGTAATCAATAGCAGTTATGATGTATTTCTTTGCCAGTCTGTCTTCAGGGAGGGGTCCCACAATGTCAAGAGCCCACTGCTCAAAGGGTTCCATGGCCTTGATGGGCAGGACAGACTTAGGGGATGCAGGCTTGGATGTATTCTTTTCACACAACACGCGCGTTTCAAGGAGATCCAAGATGACTTGACGCATGCGCGGCCACCAAACCTTCTGTTTCATGATCTCAAAGAGGTTACACCCTCTGATGTGACCCAGGGTTTGGTGGTAGTGCAATATTGTGTCACCTTGTTGCGTGGTGGGAATGTAAGGCATCTTCTCACCTGTCTCTGCTCAACGGCAGACGTTACCAGCATTGGTGGTGAACTGACTTTTGTTGTCCTTCAACTTGGAGATGGTTATCAAGTTAAGGCCCTCGTAGCAAGTTGCCTCCGGGCGGAGATACAGCATTGGCCAATCTGGATCCAAGCCGTCATCCCCCGTGATGGACACTACGTAGAGTCTCAAAAGGGCGTCAGCTGTAACAAGTTCCTTCCCAGGCTTGTACTTGATGCACAGCTGGTTTGGGGATAGACGCACAACCCATCCTGCTTGGCAGCGTGTCAAGTGGGACTGTGTGTTGAAGTACTGAAGTGACTTGTGGTCTGTCAGAGCTTGGGGTGGGAAGATAGCACCTTCCAGATAACAGCACCACTTCTCAACACAGTGCACAATTGCTGCCAATTCTTTATCATGAATGGGATAGTGTTGTTCCAAGTGGGTAAGTATCCTGGACTCATATGCCACGGGGAGGAAGACACCATTGTCAGTTTATACCCTTAGCATGCCCCCTATGGCCCTGTCAGAGGCATTGGTCTTGAGTTTGTACTGACAGTTTTGGTTGGTAAACTGCAGTACTGGTGCTTTTGTGAGCCTTTGCTTCAACATCTCAAAGGCTCAATCTCTGACAGGGGTCTAATGGAAGCGCTGTTTGATGTTGAGGAGCTCATTGAGAGGTGCAATTAGTTCCCCACAAATTGGGAATGAACTTGTGCACATAGGCAACCATGCCTAAGAATGTTCACACCTGGCCCACATCAGTGGGGGCGGCATGCTGGTGATTGCCTTGATTTTGGCAGGATCAGGCTTTATCCCTTGGGTAGAGATGGTGTGCCCAAGGAATAACAGCTCCAACTTGAGGAACTAGCATTTGGAGAGTTTAGCTTTTAGCTGTTTTTTCCAAAGGGTGTCAAGGACAGCACAGAGGTGTTAGAGGTGCGTGGTTTGATCTTGACTGAAGACAATAATGTTGTCAAGGTACACAACCACACATTTTCCAATCAGTTCCTCAAATGCTTTGTTCATCAACATGGCAAAGGTGGAAGGAGTGTTGGTCATTCCAAAGTTCATGACCCAACACTCAAACAACCTGTAGCGTGTGCACAAGGCAGTTTTTGTCTCATCCCCTGGTGCAATGCGGACCTGGTTGTATCCTGCATTGAGATCAATCTTGCTAAAGACCTTCACACCTGCAAGTGTATCAAACAGGTTGTCAATCAGCGGCAGGGGTACTTATTCTTAACTGTCACCTCATTTAGGGCGCGGTAGTCTGTGACCAGGCAAAGGGACTCGTCCTTCTTAGCTACAAAGAAGACAGCCGCCCTGTATGAGAAGAGCAAGGGGCAAATGAAGCCCTTATCAAGCGCGTCCACAAGGTGCTGGTGGAGGGTCTCATCTTCCTTTGGTATAAGACAATATAATGGTTGTGCTTTAGGTAATGACCCTTGGAGTTGCACAGCGTGCTGGATCTCCTGGGGAGGAGGTAGTTGTTCAAGTGTCTCACTGAACACGTCCTGTACTCCTCGAGGAGTGCAGCAAGCGCTGGTGGTGGTCAAGGGAGGGACTGCAGATGGTTCAGCACAGATAAATTTAAATGAACATTGGTTGAAGTCTAGTTTCCCCCCTTGAAGTTGTACGAGCCTGTCTCTGTTATCCTAACAAACACAGTATTGTGGAGTAACTTGCTCATTTCCACAGGGTAGATCTGAAATCCCACCCCATTTCTATTGAGGGTGATGACAGAGGTATCCCAGTTGATGTAGGGACAGTTGTGCCAAAGCCAGTCAAGGCCAGCAATTAAGTTGTGGCTGAGCCCTGCCATGATTGGCCCAGAGAGCTTAACCTGGATGTTCCCCATCCTCACAGAGACAGGTACCATCTCATGGGTAATTGCAACTCTACAGGAGTCAGCTACTTGTACTGCCTTGAACCTGCTTGTCACTTGGTCCAGTTGTTGAGAGTCAGAAAACGCCTGGTCCACCATAGTGTGGTTGGCCCCAGTATCTACTAGTAACTTGTGGATTTTCCCACAGAAACGGAAGGGATAGGATAAGCAGGTTACTTTATTTGAGGAGTGGCTTGCTTGTAGTACAGGGTTGTCACTATGGACTGGGAAGACGTCCAGGGTTTTGACTTCATGGATGTTGTAGTCGCAGGGATTCTTTACAAGAAAGGATTGAGAGGATGAGTCAGGTGGGGTTTCAAGGCCTCTTGTTGCTACAACCCCCAGGCTTTTCCCTGATCCTTGATCTACACTAGCTGGATCTCCCCCTTGTGGGGGCGTTTAGTCCCATTATCCTGCTGATGGGGTTGGCGGCAGCCCACTTGATTGTGGCCATTGCCAGGTGTTGTACAAGGTTGGGACAGAGCGTCACTGGTACGGCAGAAGCCCATTGAAGCCTGGTTGTTAGCCTCCACAATGGCCTTGTAGCAGTCATCAATGGAGGTGCAGCAACCTATGGGGACCCACTTGCAGATATGGGGTTTTAACCCATTGATGATGAGAGTGAGTAGCATTGCTTTTCCGTCAGTCACGGCTTTGGGGATGGCGGCAAGAGCTTGTTGCCAGGCAGCAAGGTACTCAGGAACGGATCCAGTTTGTTTGATTGCTAGAAGAGGAGTCTCCACAACAATGGGGGAGAAGGTTTTGCTGTAGCAGGACTTTGCAGCGTCTTGGAATGCCGCCCAGGTAACGTCAAGTTCCTGACTGGCCCAGTTGGTGAACCACACAGCGGCAGGCCCCGTGAGGCAGCCAGACGCAGTGGCAACCCACATGGGCTCAGGAACCTGACAGATACAGAGGCAGGTTTTAGTAGATTGGAGCCAACTCACAATGCCGGCCTCTTTGATGCCCCCGCAAAGGATTCTAGCTGAAGGTTGAGCATGTGTTGGGACAGGTCTGACTGGGGCGGGGTGACACTGGCGTCACACTGCCCAAGGCGGAGCCAATTGTACACACTTGTGAGGACTAGCTGGTATTGATAGATGATATACCTGTTGGGGATGTCCCCCTTGGGGATTGGTAGGAAAGTTTCTTGTTGGGGAGTAGCCATACGGCCCATACTCTGTCTTTTCTTAGGGGGGATTTTGTTTTAGGTAGATTGTCAACCTACCGCTGCTACCACTGTTGCAACTGAACCAATAAGGATTCAGTATTTGGAATTGGGGAAGACAACAGTCCAATGAAAAGGACAGAATAATAAGAATAAGGTATTGTTTATCATAGGATATTGTGATTAATATACCATATGGGGAAAGCCACAAGGCCACAAGGGGGTGGCATAGTGGGAAGTTCCATATAAGGTTTGAAGCCAAGGAATAACTTGTGCGGGGGGTCAGCCAGTTGAATTTGTAACACTCCTAATTAGGATGAAGTACCTGCCATTTGATATTACCATCAGATTAACCCATGTTGTTAGATACGTCAAGGGGCAACTCATTGAGCGCCCCCTGTGTATTGTAAGATATGTTAGCAGGCAAGTCTGGAAACTCAGTTGCAACACCTCTCTGAATTTCCTCCCTTAAATGGCAAGCAGGACCATTTTGGTCCCTTATTGTCTAAAGTTACAAATTAAAAGTCCTTACTTTGTTTTCTTTTTTGTTTTGGACCCCAGCTTCTGGAGTCCTTCTTCTAAACATTTTTAGTAAATTTTGGGTTTCCCTTACATTTTTCTCTCCTTCTTGTCCTTTCTAGTGCTTCTGTTGCTCCTAAGTCTTTCATTAGCGTTACCAGGTGGTTATTTACCTGTTTGTGAATTTGCCTTTGAGTTTGAACTTAAATTTAGTTTAGTATTTAATTTAAAAACTTACTTTATTTTCAAAAATTCAGTGTTTTTGATTTGCTCTTCTAACTTTGAGCATATATATCATTGTAAGAGACTCATCTGGTCAACTTTGAGGCTGCCAATGCATCTAGATACCTCCCAAGTCTCAAATTTTCTTGTGATGCCCCCAAACTAGTGATTTATACCCAATTAAACTACTGTGATTACTGCTACCTCCTTCAAAAATTCTGGTGAACAAAAATATGTTGGTCCCCCTTGCCAAGTTTGTGATCTTCACTCTGGTCCCTGCTCTGTTTCTGATCTGGTCCACCTCACCCAAGTTGTGGACTTGTATCTCCTCCTCTGTCTATTTGGCAGGTGTGAACCTCTATAATATGTTGCACCTACTGGACAACCTCCCTGGAAAGGCCACTGGCCTACTTTTCACAGGGGAAACTCTGGTTTGTAATTTGACTTGCAACAATGTGGAGTTTGCTCTGCCCACTGAAGCACCAAAAAACCATCTGTGTGAGAGTTCTTGTGTGACTGCCCCTATATAATATGTGGCCCTTCCCCCAATCAATATTATGCCTACAACCCCATGATAGTCCCCCATGCATACCTCCTGGCTTGTTTTGGGTGTTCTCTTGATGGAACTGAACACTTATCTTCCTCAACTGACCCATATTGGGACCTTTTGGTTTCCCATTTGAGCGGCTATCCCAGTCTTGTGCTGAATGTCATCTTGGTGGGTTTTTCTAATGGGATGAGAGCAGAGCTTAGTAAGCTTCCCTCTCTTGCAGTAAGGCTCACCAAAGGATGAGAGCCAACTTGATAACATAATTGTGAGAATTGGGGAGCAGGTTAAGAGAAAATAAAACCAAGCTCTCAACCACAATAAAAATTGTGTTTTCAGCAACAACCAAAAGGTTGTTACCAACAATTCCTGAAAGGCCAAAGGGGGAAAGAAATCAACTGAACACCAAAAGCAACAGAAAAAACCAAATGGCCGGATTTCACTAACCAATTTCAAACTTTATTAGAGCAGAGAATGATGAAGCAAGGTATTTTACAACTCTTGCATTCATTTAAGGGATGAGATAGGATTGGGGCAGTAGATTGAATGTCATAAACCAATTTACCAATGATATGAGCAGATACAAATGCATTTCTTGAGGCAGGAAGATCTTAAAAATTTTTGAATGGATATAGTCAAAAGGAAACTGAATCAACTAACATCAGGAATATGCTTTGGATGCAATTACCACTGCTCCTGGCCACTCTTGCACATGATATTTAACCAGAGGTGTCTGTTGGGTGGGTTAGGTGGGGCATCTTCAGAATAATTCCAAAATATTAAATTGATGGCCTTTCTTGAGCTTTTTCAGTAACCTTTTAGATAAATATTCAAATATAATTTGGTAGAAATTCCCAAGCATTTGGCAGGAATTGAAGTGGAGGCCTAAGGGGGAGGTGTACCTTTATAATAATATAGCAATCAGCCAAGCAAGAACCACAGGCCATAATTGGGTAACAAATAATCCAACAATCCAGTTGAGTTAATATATATTACATTAAAGAGTTGAGTGGATGTAATCTCATTTTTAATCCCTGATTCTTGCAGGCAGTTGGGCCACAGTGTAACAGGTGGGAAAATTAGGACCAACTACGCAGGCAGGTGGTTTTACTTGGCTCTGAAGAGGCAGGGTTGAATAATGTACCAATAGTTCTCTTTACCAAAGGTCTCTGGATTGTAAAATTATGCCAAGAGGTTAGACAAGAGGATGTTCTCTAGTGTAAACTCTGAGAAAGCCAGGTTTCAAGAATATTTGGTAAAATGAATTGGGCTAAAAAGAGCACTAAGAGGACTTAATAATGTGGGCATGGGGTTCACAGGATCTACAAGTGAGGGGGGAAGAGCAACAGGGCCTGTTGATTCCCCAGTAAATGGAAGAGAACAAGTATGATATGAGGCAAGAAATTTTGAACCAAAGGTTCATAGCAGCTATATTACTCAAATGGCAATGCCAATATTCTCAGCCTACTTGGGGGTTTATACTACCTTTTATGCCCCCCAGAAAGCATCGGCTTTTGGTCCTCCTGTATCTGAGTGCTGGGAATATGAAATTTTGGTTGATTCTGGTGTTTGGCTTGCTCTTGATTGATGGATGTTGGTGAATAGATGCTACAAGTTTCTATTTACCCAGCTTTTTCTCAAGATTGTGCTTCCTGGCTAATTGTGTCTTGGTCTTAACCCTGGAGTCTGATGCTGGTGGGTGTTTATTGGTAGGTGCAACTTTAGATTCTCCCAAATCCTCTATTTGGCTGGCAACTATTTCAGCAAAAGTCTGGGCCCTTGGTGGTGCGTTCTGTGTGATGACTTCATCTATATTTGTTTAATATTTTAAGCTTTATAGGCTATTAATCACGTTTTCTCCTGGTTTGAGCCCAGGAGAACGCGGGCAGTCAGGCCCTTGGACCTTGAAAATGACCGGCTGCAGGGAGGGGGTTCAGGGGTTGATTCCTGTTTTTGACTTTGACTAATTGTTAGAAGCAAAATGCTATTTGTGATAAATATTGTCACATTGTGCCTGCCTGCTTTAATATTCTCTGATGACTCAGGAATATGCAGCATTTTAAACTGTCTGAGCTCCAGATACCATGCAGGTCCCAGAAAAATCTTCATGCATGTACTCATTGATTTAATTGGATGAGTTTTGGTAGAGCACTGTCCCTTTTGGGGAAGCTGCTAGAAATTCATCAATGACTGTGCCCTTCTTTTGTTTTTTTTCTTTTTTATCCTTGGGAGTGTTATTTTTCTTGGTATCCTTTAATACTGTGCATTTAACACCAATTTATAAAGAGGTATAAAAACTATATTACCCAAGATACTAAACAAGTAGTGGGTGATTGTGGCACTGATTAGTGAATTGTTTTTGCAAATCACTGCCACCATTATATTTTTTACCTGGGTGATTATCCAGAACCAAGCTGTCAACAACAAGCCCATACATTCAGAGCTGTGCAGTGAGAGAGGCAATGAAGATACCATGGAGCCCAAGTAGGCATCTGATCTCAGTCATTTGGAGGTATGGGTCCCATTGGAGGAGGTCAAGTATGATGGGGTAGCCATCCTTGAGCTGGTAAATTGGCTGTTTCTTTGGCTTCTTGGCAAGCTTTATATTGTCTCTCTTCATGAGAGCCCAAAATTCTTGTCTTATTGCTGCCTTGGTGAATTCTAGGTGGGTTGAAATTTCCACAAAGGCCATGCTGCTTTGGTTGAGGCTCATCATCTCCTTGACAAATTCATTGGTTATCAGACGTCACCTGTGAGACCCACTTGCTATGCTGGTACCTGGATTAGGCAAGGCTCAATATGATTGGTTCAAATCACTGCATTATGATTAGATCAAGTTGGAGGGGGCCACAGTTGCCCAGGCTTTCATGTGTGGCACAGGCTTGGATTAGGCCTGGACTTGGGGTTCTTCATATTGGATGTTGAAAAAGCATCCAGTGCTGCACCTGGTGATACATGCTGTTAGAGTAAAGTGATAAGCCGCATAATTCAAGGAAATACAATAAGGAGATAACAAACAAATTGTGAGTTGCTTGACAAGCAGGAGACCAAATTGAGAGGACAGTTTTGGCATATTGGAGCTGATGGTGGTGTAGCGGAAGATAGAGGTGAAAATTGTCAGAGCGCAAATGATTTTCAGGGGTAAATTAGAAGAAGAATCTGTGGGCATCAACATGTAAAGGGCAGGCCAGGGCGCAGCCAAGGAATCAATGGCAACCTTGACCATGACCAAAGCTAATCTCTCAAGGACAGGGGCAAACAGCCCCAGATGAGCTAACATTTTTTAGAAAAACTTTCTTTTATTTAGGGTAAATAAGCTATCTAGAAACAAGTTTCTAGAGGGGGAAGAGGAAAGTTTTAAGTGAGTTTAGGATGGGGGTGAGGGGGGATTTTGCAGCTCATGATTTGTCGGATTGAATATTTTCTGCAGTTGGAGGACAAGATTTGGAATTTGACTTGATGACATCATAATTTGCAAAATTTTGGCAACCAGCAGGCCAGGTGCTACCTTCTCCAATTAGTGAATAACATGTAATTTTGTTGTTGTAATTAAATGGGGACAAATACGGCAAGAATAAATTTTCTAGGGCTATTTGAGCGACCCCCCACTTTAAGCCATTTTTGACAATGCCAGTGTTTAAGTTGTTTATTTCTTATAAGGGTTTGGCGGCAGTTCTTTGCTGGTTTCTGGTTTTGTGAGGGTGCATTATTTCTTTCATTCAGTTTTCTACCCTAACACATACAGCTCACACTCCACATAACTTAAGTTGAGTTGGGTATAGACGGGGGCCATAGCAGCTGTGCTCCCTTGCACAGTAACCTGGGCTTGAAGTTGCTCCTGGTACTGCTCCTCAACAATATAAAAAGTTCCCATAACTAGTATAAATCATTTTATATAATAGTAATAAAATTTCTATTAAAACAGAAAAGCAAAGTATTTCTAGAAAATTAATTTTATTTAAATGAGTGCTCCTTTTTGAGACATTATCTTGGACATAAATAGCCAAATTTAGAAGCACATATATTGAAAATAATGTTATAGTTTCATGAATAGATTTTGGTGGATTCACTCATAAAATCCACTATTTCCATTTTGAGTCACAAAATTAATCAAGATTTTCAAAAAGGGAGTCATTTTGTGTTTGAAAATATTACTTTGTGACTGAAAAAATTTGTTCTCTGATTGTATCATTTTTGTTACATGATGACTATCACATTTGATGTAGATTGCTTCGGAATGTGACTGTTTTGTGTTTGTTTGGAATATGGATTACTTTTGTTTGCTGTCTCAGTTTTTTGGATTCTGTATTTGATTTTGTTATGTGATTGACTATTTTTGTAATCCAGACTTAGATAAATGAAACTGCTATTGAGTAGATTGACCTTCAACTGGAACCAGTTGAAATATGTTGTTCTTGAACCAATTTGTTTTGAACTGAACCATTTTTGTTTATCTCAACAGGTTGTAAAACTAATGTACCAATTTTTTGGATATCCCGTTTTACTATCTTAATCACCCCAGCTTCAACCCAGAGAGATCCTTGTAATCCACTCTGGATTAAATAACTATATGGCTTCTGACAGTGAATAAGATTTTATTTGCCATTACAGGTTTGAATAAGTATCTGCGGCTTTAGTTGGCTGGTACCATCCTTGAAGAGCTAAATGGCTGAGGTAAACTGGTTTTGCTGAGATACTTAGGCTTTGATTTGGTAAATAAAGTCTTCACGTAATTCTTGAACCCGTCGTCTATTGAAGTCAATAGTTGCCACTTGGTGTTTAAGTTTTTAAATAGGCATTAGAAAAACGGAACGATTACTTTTCAAAAAACTCTAGAGTGTATAGCCAAGGCCGTCCCTCCCATCCTCCTGAGTTATTTGACTACTTGGTATCTTTAGTCCCCGAGAAAGGTCTAGCATGGTAAGTGAATAGGGCTTTCATTGTTGAAACAAAAGGGATGTGGCTTGTGGAAATGGACAGGCTGCTTTACAGCTAGCAAGAAGTTTCCTGAAGGTGAAAGCCACTGATCTAAGCTCCCAGCAACTTCAATATGTAATTCCAAGAGAAAACATTGAATATTTTACTGAGTCGGCTGAGGAACCAAACTCCTCGTTGTTTGAGCCGAGTTCGGTTGATTTAATAACGATCGCCGTAGGGATTCATTGGTTTCCTCACAAAGAATTTTATGCTAGAGTTTCCAAAGTACTCAAGCCAGGTGGGATAATCGCTTGCTGGGGGTACAACTACCCCCGAGTAAACTCTGAAGTTGATCAAGTCATGTTCCGGTTGGAGAATGATTTCTTTAAGCCATACGACCCTCCAGAGTTCAAGCATATCGTTAATGAATACTCTGACCTTCCTTGGCCATTCAAATATCCTGAGAATGCTCATGTAACCCCTGATGGCATTGACCGTTCCTTTTTTATCAACAAGTCGCTTAACCTTGAGCAATATTGTTTATATTTAAAGTCTCGCTCTACAGCTCAGCTATACATCGAGAAGGAGGGAAAGGATGCAGTTGATCTTATGTATTCTGAGCTTTTAAAAGCATGGGGGAATGATCCTAGCGTATTTCGCGACGTCAAATGGTCTTTATTTTTAAGAGTGGGGTGTCTTTAGGCTTGCTCTCGCACGATAATGTTATAGTCTTGGTTTAAGTACATTAGCATATTAAAGTACTAGCAACATATTATGAAGATCTACACAATCATTTCTTACATTTAAAAAACCTAATCAGTAGCAATATTTTAGCGCAAAATACAAAAAGATGCTAAACTTCAGCATCTTATGAATGGATTTAGTTTATTTGCCCTGCATTAATGATATTCAATCAAATCAATATAGTCATCCTTATTGGACTTTTGTAATTTTAAGTCATTTACAGATATTTGTATAGCAATTTATATCCTTTTCATCACCAGTTTCTGCCCTTGATTTGGCTAAAGACACATTATGCTTAAAGCTATAGTGTTGAGGTTACACCTAGGGGCAACGTAACAATTCCAGTATTATAAGTACACACCTTAATGGTTTCCAACTTAATAAAAATAGTTTGAGATTATGCACTTTACCCCTAAATTTAAAAATAGAACTTTATTAGAGCTCTTTAAGAGCGGAGGTATAAAGGACCACGACCTTAGGGGATAGGAGGGTTAATTTAATGCTGTCGCGTCATTTATTGGATTGTCTGGCCGGTCCATGCTGGAAATTCCAACTGTGGGTAAGATTCAACGATAACAAAAACATGAGGCAGGGCAAGCAAAAGCCCCAGGAATCAAACCTGGGACCCCTGGGGCCAAGTTGCTGCATTTTACTTCTAGCATACCCCTTGATTTCAAAGTTGGAACTCAAAAGTATAGCATAGCTTGGGATTCCAATTCCAGTAGAGCTCCATGGAGCATTTTGATTTTCTTAATACAGCTGTATGTTTCATATCATGTCAAGGTAAAGTGGCAAGATCAGCTCGAAGAGCTGCAAGTCCATTCAAAAGCTAAAACCCCAAGACAAGATGTATTCCCGCTTCCTTATATGTAACACATTAGCTATGTATAGCTCAGATTGTTGTACGCCCAGCTATGCAAATGGTTTTATCTTGTTAACAATGGGTCATCAATCTGTACCCAATCTAAAGTTTATCAAATCTGTTTCCCGATCTCTCAACCAATTTCTCTTCACTTACTCAAGGGTGAAGCTGACCCAAAGCCTAAATTGGGTATCTCCTAGATTAAACATCCTCAACCCCAATTTCCCTTCCATTGTGGTATTTAGTCTGAATACATATTTTTTAAGATTTCCCAATACCATCTTTTTCACTGCTGTGCTTTTCACAGCTGTTAAGACAGACAAAGCAAAGCCTTCCAGAACAAACTCAAGTTGTGCACTAAACAAATATACCCATCCAGCACACAATCCAACATATCTATAAACCAGAAAGTATGTGTTGATGGAAAGATCAGATCAAACACAACTTTTATATCAAGCACCCAATATACCAAAGTCATGCAGTAAGGTCATAATTATGAGAATTAAGAGAATTAACTTGTGCTATTGATGCAACTAAATCAATAATAGTTCAGCGTTTAGATTGGGGAAGACAACAGCCCAATAGAAAGGACCAGAATAGGAATAAGATAATGTTTATTGGAGAATAACATAATTGTTATACTATATCAGGGGGCCACAAGTCCACTGGGGGTGGCACTGTGGCAGGTTCAGTATAAAGTTTTGGGCTGGAAATATTATAAGTGAGGGATCAGCGCATCAAATTGGCATTACTTCTATTCAGGAGATAATGTCCATAATTTGACATTGGCCACAGGATCCTCTATACCATTAGTTACATTATGAGGTGTCTTTTCAAATGCCCCCTGTGTATTGTGAGATACATTAGTGGGCAGGGGAGTAATCTCGGTCACAACACTCCCCCTTGCCCCCTGCTTGTTGTCTGGTACCAAGGTAAGGTCTTGTGAAAGATCTGGGAAGTTGCATACAAAGCTATTATGGCACAGCAGGAGAGCAATTGGTCATGGTGCAGTCTTTTGTTGTTTCCTTGGGCATCCTCAAGCTGATAGGTATGGTTACTGTAGACAGCAGCCACTCAGAAGGGCCCAATGTGGTTGGGTTTGAGTTTTTCTGAACTGGGATTGAGGGTGTAAACAGGATCACCTACAGCATATCTTGCCTTGAGGTGTCTTGTTGCCCCCTTAATTTGTTCTTGTTCAAGATTGCAGGCTTTGGCCCGCCACTGGGCTTATGAGGGAGTGACTGTGAGAGGTGGTCTACTTGGGGCGGTTGTTTACAACTTGCCCTCATCTATTCCTGCCATACTATCAGGAGTGCCAAAGGCCAACATACTAGGACTAAAGCCTGTACCACGGTTCATTCTGGTTTGTAGGATGAGCAGTGTGATGGGAAGATGTTCTGTCCAGGCAAATTTTGGGTGCTCCTGTGATAATTAGGTAATTAGTTGGACTAGAAAACTCTTTAGACGCTCTATGCGCCCATTGGCTTGTGTCAGGAATATTCCTGACGCTAGTCAAGTTTCTACAAAAAACTCTCAACTTTAAACAAGAAGAAAATTTTGGGTTCAGATAACCCCCAGTATAACCAAGATTTTCTGCCCCTAAACCAAGGGAAATACAAAATTATTGAAGTCCAAACAGAGCTTGGTTTGGACCAAAACAATTTATCATCCAGACAGGCGCCTGCCACGCCCGCCAGCCTCCCAGGTGTCAGGATACCAGGAGTACTGTGGAGCTCCAGCAGGTGAGGGAGGAGTCAAAGCAGGTACTGGCATGGCCCACCAGATGATGGGACCTAACTTTACCAGGTAGGAAAGGGCCTTCCCAGCCACAGCCTATGGGCTATCTGCTGGCAAGGCAGAGTCAATCAATCCTGTGAGCACCAGGTAAAGCACTCCCAGGAATCAACTACTCTGGACAGTGGCGTCAGAAGTGAGTGGGGTTGAGATGGTTGGTTTGGGTGTCAGAAGTGGTTCCATGGGGACCAGGTAGGCAGCAGGATTGTTTTATTTCCCGTTGAAGATCAAAGGGTAAATGGTGATTGCTTTGCTGTCACAGACAATTTGGTAGGGTTCCTTGGGGGTGTTTGGGCGGGTGTACCACTGCAAGTCTTCCAAGGTCCAGGGTTTGTGATCAGGATTTGGGGGATACTGTAATACCCAAGTATTGAGGATAAAACTTTAGTAACATAAGATGGCAGGTTAGGCAGCTCAAAGCCATTCAAGGCGTAGACAATTGGATAGAAGTTGACTGACTGACAGAAGGCTTTGGCAAGGATGTTGCATTGTCTAAGGCTGACAGCAAGGTACAGTAGCGTAGCTGCGGGGATCACATAAGTAGCCAAGGTGGGAGTTGGGCAAGATGACGCCAGAGGTGTCCACGGGTTCAAAACCATTGATTTGAGATGAGTTGGCTCATTGTACAATATCCCTTTTGGTCCCTGTGGTTCAGGACCAAACTGAGCATTGGTTGGCTGGTGGCCCCCTATCCCAAGGTAAGCTGTCAGACAGCTGTGAAGATGCTGTAGTTCATCTTCTGACTTGGGGAGGGGTAATGGGTTTAGTAAGGTTACTTGCTTAGCCTGGGTAAAGGATTGATTAATGTGATAATATTGAGGAGGATATTCACTCAATGATAGCACAAACTATCATTGAGGGGTTTGTCTTTATTTATACTAGTGGACCTGCAAGGCATGATTATTGGAAGGCATAGCATTGGGGAACCAAGAGTCTGAGTTGCATATGTTATTCCCTTTTCTGGATTGGCTTGGGTGGCTGGCAATTGAGAAGGTTTGGCTGGATCCAAGTTTGCATTGGCATAGTGCATATTTGGTCTTCTTCATGCATCCAAATTCATTTACTAAATTTGGTGCATGATTTCCATTGTTGGATAGCCTGTCAGTCCATTCCCCATTTGGTAGGCTCCCAAATTGGGCAGCAGTTCCTCCCAAGTTTGGCTCTGGGGAAATTGCCTTTCCTGATTTCCCAATCTGGCTATTTACCAAAGGAGTGGATAGGGACTGGCCTGCTGGCATGGGAGGGCATAGGCTGGCATGTGGCAGGCTGGCCCATGGGTGCCTGGTTTGAGGATGGCTTGCAGGTGGGGCTAGCAAGAGTGGTGGGTGCCTGTGCAGTGGTGGTGGGCATCTTCTTAATGGCATCAAGCGCCTGCGTGTTGGCAGCAGGCAACATCTTGGTGGTGGTGGGCTTCTGCGTGGAGGTGACGGGGGGCGCACAGTGGCGGTGGACATCTGCTTAATGGTGGCAGACGTCTGCTTGGTGGCGGCAGGTGCCTGCAAGTTGATGGCGGGCAACGGCTTGGTTGTGACAGGATTCTGCGTGTGGATGGTGGGGGCCTGCACGGTGGAGGTGGATGTCTTCTTGGTGGCGGTGGGTGCCTACATGCTGACAGCAGGTGACCGCTTGGTTGTGGTGGGCTTCTGCATGGTGGCAGTGTGTATCTGCTTTATGGTGGCAGATGTCTGCACGTTGGTGGCGGGTGTCTGCTTGGTGACAGCGGATGTCTGCATGTTGACAGTGGACGTCTTCTTGGTGGCGGTGGGCGCCTTCACATTGGCAGCGGGTGACAGTTTATTGATTACACAACTGTAAGTGTCAAGAATATTCCTGACAATACTCAGTGAAATGCACAGGGCCAAATGGAGTGTTGGGTGGACAGTAGTAGTCAAAGGCTTTGGTTTTGTCAACTGGAGTCTGGCTATCTATCCCAGTGGGTGGTTGCTGACGCTTGGGTGTATGCAGATGAAAGAGTATCAAAAATATGTATGGAAACAGATTGGTGAACCAAAGCTTCATAACAACTTTATTTGGTAAGGATGATGATAGAGAACTTTTTCAGGTGCTTCTGATTTATATACTTACTCACATGCAAGTGTCTCTGGACATTCTTCTGGTGCTAACTGTGTGGCAAGGCTTGGCATCTCAGGTTCTGCTGTTTGGTTGGCTGCTTCATGGTCATTTTTGGGGTTTTTGGGAGCAGTTGTTTAGCTTTTTGGTGGTCCATCTTGGCTTGGCTAGCCATTGGTTCTGGCAGGTTTGGCTTATGAGGTTATGGGGTTTTTCCTAATTTGGTCAACATTTTTGGGCTGACTTGACAGGCTTTCCTGAGGTCAAGGAACTTGATTAAAAAAGGGGTCCTCAATTGGGGACCCCAAATTACTTAATGGGGGTGGGCTTTAACTGGGTTTACTGGGCAGCTAAAATTAGCCTGCCCAGGCCCAGCCAGACCCACCAAGGCTTGGACATAGCTTTTGGGGCCCAGAACAGGCCCTGCAGCTGCCATCAGAGCAGGAATGATTCCCACACCTGGATCTTTGCTTTTTGAAGCAAATCCAGGTGCAGGCAAATCTCTCCCGCCTGCTAGCCCTGCCTGGTGGCTAGGAGCGGGTTTGATTCCCACCTGAGGCCTCAAATTTGTTACTTTTGTAACACTATCTCCTTCTAGACTGGACTTGGCTTTCTTCTTCTCCCAATACTGGCAAACAGCATCAGCTGTGTTATTAAGATTGTAAGCTGGTTCCCGGGTGCTTTCCTTGGGTGGATATCCTAGCCATTTGACATAGTACTGTGGCTTGCAGTAGTAGGTACAGTTGCTGTGTATATACTCCAATTTGTGTTCAAGGGATCTCCCTACCAGGATGGGTGGAGAGGCAGTCTTCAGTTTCTGGTGGGGCAGAGAAGTTCCATCTTTTTTGAACAGCAAGGATTGGTGGAATATGTAATTTATTTTCCAGGTGTCAGGCAACTTCAGACGGTAAGCTACTTTGCCTACTTTGCCTATGATCTGGTAGGGGCTGCTTCTTCAATGAGCTAGCTTCCGTCATGGGAGATTTAGGGGTATGTTCCTTGAGTCTAGATAGACCTCATCCCTAATCTCTAGTGGCTTTCCAGGGGTGCGCTTTCTATCAGTGAAGGCTTTGTAAGTCTGTACTGTGCGGGTTAGGTTTTGGGAGCAGGTCATCTGGGTTTTGTGGATGTGTTCCACCAGGCTCTTCCTGCTTTGTTAGACTCCTGGTTTCCAATCTTGGGATCCCAAGTGTGGTCAAATCTGTAATTGGCTTTGAAGGGAGACATCCCGGTGGACGCGTGGTCTTTGCTATTGTATGTGTACTGGGCCGTGGATAATAGGTCTGCCCAGTTGTCTTGGTTGGCGTTTGCGTAGCATCAGAGGTACTGTTCCAAAATCTTGTTTACCCGTTTGGTTTGGCTGTTGGTCTGGGGGTGATACAAAGTGGACACACATCTTTTGATTCCTAGGTCTTTCATCACTTGCGCCCAGTAATGAGATGTGAACTGTGGTCCTTGGTCTGTCACTATTTCTTCTGGGGTTCCATGTTGGGTGAGTATTTGGACATGAAAGTGACAGACAGTTTCAGCAGCAGTGCAATGGGTAGTGGTGGGGACAAAGTAGGCCATTTTGGTGAAACAGTCGACCATCACTAGAATTGTGTTATAGTCTTTGGAGGGTGGGAGTTCAACTATGTAATCCATGGATACTGATTTCCAGGGGCCTGAAGGGATGTCTAGGGGTGTCAGGGAATTTCCCCCTGACTACATTAATTGTATGTTTAACTTGGGTACAAACACCAAAACAAAGAAAACCTGTACACAAATAATATACACTAATAATAGTGCTGGGGTTGACCCAGATGGGGATTGAACTCAAAACCCTAAAGACAAGGCAACAGTTAGTACAATGAAGATATTTTGGTTTATATTACCTATTTATAACAATTGCAGTCATTAAACATTGATTTCCAACTTTGGCCTTGCCTCTGTAATTGTTAATAACCAACTTAGAGACATCACTTACCGCTCAAATGATGATTGGCTGCAGTTATCTTGGTTTTTGCTCTTGAATCCACTCCTAACACTTCAGCGGCAAGCACCGTACTTGATCTTTCCTTCCAGATCCACTATATACTGCTTAATTGTATATCAATTGGTGGCTGTTCCTGCAGGTTACTTTTTTCCCTATATAATTTTATATAGCATCCTTCCAGTGATTGATGAACTTTTGAAACAGGTATTCATTTCAGCCTTGAAATCATTGAAAATCCCTGGAAAATCCTCTCATTCCCAATGATCCTCTTATTTTTCTCCAGCCTCAATTTTGAAGGTATTTAAGTGAGCCAAACTTATTATTATTACTTGTTCCAACAATAAAGATTTATCTTATCATTGCTACTCCTTCTTTCCTGATAAAAACACATTTTTGAAGCCATGAGAGGAATTCTATTCCTATCCTGGTTTCTAGCTTATTTCTTACCAGTAGTTTCAGCATTGGAAACCCCAACACCTACAACTGACTGGTACAACTCTTCTCCAGATGACGCTCACCAAAAGGAATCTCTTGCCAATGGATGGTTCAAATACCCTTCTGGGCATTGGGGACGCAAGTTCCAATATGGTTGTTTGTTTACTCCACCTCCTGCTGAACCTACCCTGGTTAGACCTTACGCCTCCTTCTACCTCTTGATGTATTTGGTGGGTTACTATCTACTTGGTTGTTTCAGTTCTATGTTTGGAAGATTTGCTTACCTAGGGCACCTTGGACATCTTGCAATGATCACAGTTCCTATTGGCTTGGTAATTGCAGGTTTGAATGTAGGGGCCTTGGCCCATCAGCTAGGGAGTCTATTCCCTTCCAAGTGAGTCCCTGACAAGAAGGCAGAGGAGTTCTTCTAGTTTAGAGAATCTTGCTTTGGTGCGCCTGCATGTCTCACAGCCCTCAATGTAGTTGATAACATCTGCGTCTATCTTAGGACACAAGTAATTCCTTTTGATGCTTTGAAGGGTTTTGTGGCAGCCTGGGTGACCAGCTAGTTCTGAGTCGTGATAGTCCTTTAGGACAGAAATCCAAGCCATTCCTTCTGATACATAGATTATTCCTCAGAACAGGAGGGTGATTCCTTTTATTGAGCAACCTCTTTTGTACAGAAGGCTGTCTAGTTGCGTTGAGAGTTCTGAAACCATGGTCTTGGCAGCAGGGTCTTTTGCCTGGGCTTCATATACATCCAATTTCTTAGCAACAATTTTCAGGTAGTTTAGCTGTATTATTCCACTGGTTGTATCCAACAGGTTATGATTGTTGTGATCTCTCAATTCAATGGAGGACAGGATCAGGTCGGCTCTTCTACTTAGGGCATCTGGGATGATGTTTACTTTGCCGGGTTTATAGTCAATTTCTAGTACGTAGTCCGCCAGTCCTAGAGCTCATATTGCTTGTTGTTGGTTAATCTGACGTGGTTTGAAGAATTAAACCAAGATTTTATGGTCTTTTAGGACCTTTACTGGGTGCTCAGTGCCGCATAGATATCTGCGCCAGTGCTTCAAGGTCTTCATTATAGCTAGTATTTCTTTATTGTATATAGGATAATTTTCTTCAGCAGGGATCATCTTTTTGAAGTAATATGCTACAGGATGTAGCATACCATTCCCTTCTTTATGAAGAAGCACCCCTCCCAGGGAAAAGTCAGAAGTGTTGGTTTCCAGGATGAATGGCTTTGTGTGGTCAGGCATGGCCAACACAGACGCAGAGGTGAAGGCCAACTTCAGGGCTTCAAAGGCAACAACACAGTCAGGGGTCCACTCAAACTGGACTTTGTCTGAGCAAAGGCGGGTCAGGGGCAGAGTAATCTGAGAAAAAATTATGAAATCTCTACAGTAGTTTGCTAGCCCCAAGAAACTCCTAACATCTTTCCAACAGGTGGGGGTGGGCCAAGCTGTGACTGCGTCCACTTTATCTTGGGCCATGGCAAATCCCCCAGTTTGTACCATGTAGTCCAAGAATTCTACTTCAGGTTGAAAGAACTCACACTTATTGAGTTTGACTTGGAGGTTGGCTGCTTCTAGTTTCTCCAATATGAGGTCCAGGTGGGGGAGGTAGTCTTCATGTGTTTTGCTATATATCAGGATGTTGTCAAGGTACACCACACATAATTAGTCAAGGTATTCTCCAAGGACTGATTTAATCATCCTCTGGAAGGTGCTAGGGGTATTTCATAGCCTAAAAGGCATGGCCGGGTATTCATAGAGTCCATATCAAGTTTTGAAAGCCGTTTTGTATTCATTGCCTCCTTTTATTTAGATTTGGTTAAAAGCGTCCTGGAGTTCAATCTTAGAGTATACTTGCGCCCCAGTCAAGACGTCACATAGGTCATTGGCATTAGGTATGGGGTATTGGTTTTTGCTGTGATTTTGTTTGGCTTCTGGTAGTTTACACAAGGTCTCATTCCCCTATCTTTCTTCCCCACAAATAGTAAGGGAGAAGAGCATGAGGCCTTTGAGACTCGGATAAATCCTTTCTTGGTCATGTCTTCAATGTATGCTTTCAAGGCCACTTGTTCTTTGTGGTTGCAGCTATAGATGGCTCCATGGCTAGGTTGTATACTGTAAATTCAGAACCTGAACATAAAAATGCGGGATTGTCAAATCCTTGGTCCAAATTTTGAATCACTTTTGCGGGCAACTCAGCTGAGTGAAAAATAAAATATTTAATAAAATCAAACATTTAATTTGACTTTTTTTGATTTATTTAAATTGGCAAATTTTGAATCTCTTGAGCAGATAACTCAACTAACAAAAGACAAAACCCAGCAAACAAATGCAGGATACATGAATCAGAAATGCAGGATTCTAATGTACAATTTGAGATTTCCTGTATTTCAAACAAATCATAGACATCATGTGAAAACTTAACAAATCTGAAATTGCGGGATTGTCAAATCCAAGAACCAAGTTTCAAATCATAATTGCGAGGAATTTGAAATAAATATAATTTATGGGTGTCTCAAAAAGGATGCTAAAGGATCTAGAGTGGATTTGTGCTGATTCTTTTAGGAATCATAGGCATTCTCAAAAATCACCCTATTCCAATTTAGGACGGCTAAAATTTAGATCATAATATTCACAAAATTAACATATATAACAATAAAATTGACTAAAATATACATTCCTCTTCTTGAGTTTAAAATTTTAATAAAAATTTATTATGTCTTCTTTCAATAACAACCAAGTCAACAAGCTGTTCCCTGGCCTTGACAAAATTATGCAGGGCTACACTGGGTCTCTTAACAGTGAAGCCTCTGTCTATGGCCACTCCCAACCTGCAGGCCCCTCTGCAAGCCCCACCCAGGAGTCTGTTCTTTCTCCTGCAACTTCCAGCATGGCCCTGTTTGCCCACCATGCACAGGCAGCTGCCAACCCAAATCCCTTATCAGCAATGGCATCCGGAACCAGCCATTTTAGCCATGGGGTCACCCAGAGAGCCCAGGACCCCAAAACAGCCAATCAGATGGCATTGACCAGTTCCCATGATGAACACATCCCTCCCCCAGCCAATCAGCCTGCAAGACGCAGAAGAAAACTAATCACTCCGGAGATTGTTCTCAAAATGGTTGAAAAGCAAGGGAAGCTTATGTCCCTTGGGGAAATTGCAGCCGCAATGGGGTTTGCAAAGTCCACTGTGGCTGCAACCCTGCAAGCCCACGCCAACTGTGGCCCCCCTACCAAGAAGACCCTGAACTGGTGCCCGTACTTCAACCAAAGGTGACACAGCCCATCCCCTTATGATGGCCATTATGGAACGTGACCCGTAGATGCCCCTGGTCCAGGTACGTCTCCAGTTGGGACTCCACGGCATCTTCACCAACAAAAGAACAGTGAATTTGTGGATGCACAGAGTTGTGGTTGCTGCTAGAATCTTGTCCAATCAAGTTCTCAGTGGCCCCATTTTGGTGGACACTGACCCCTACAATTCAACTATTATTAATTTTATCAAAGGGAGGGCAATGAGGGCCCGTAATGACGTAATCTTCCTGTTGTATGCTAAGATATCTGCAAGTATCCAAGACTTTGGAGAGAAGCGTATCCAGTCTGACGTGTACAAGCGCGGCCCAATATTGTATTGGTTTGTTGGGGTTTTATTGGCAGTTTCCCCATTGGGCGTCAATTATTACTCAGCAATATCAAACACTGCAGATGGGTATGCCTACCAGACAGAGCTCAAGGCCATGCTGGAGGAGTGGGCCACACAAAACACCGTGCACACAGTTGTACTGAGTGCAGAGATGGAGCAGCAGGAATGGGCAACCCAAGAAATCAGGGCTGCGGGGCATACCTGCTGGTCCTACCCCATCAACTACGCCAACATGCATCTTGCAGATGTATGTCTCTACAATTTTGGTTCTGCCCTCAGGCGCTTAAAGCCTGCCACCTACAACAAACTATGCACCCAAATTGATAAGGGGTATGAGCTTTTCCCTTCCGCGTCCGTCCAGGACTTATTTGATCTCATCATCTTCTATGCAAGTGATAGTGATAAGTCCAGAAAGGACCCCTGTCTCCCCTCACACCAGTCCATCCTTTTTGTCAAGCCAGTATATGTGACAGAAGAAGAATTCAAGCAATTGAAGCAATCAGCTCTTGCTGCCCCTTCCCAGTCAACAAACCCTGCCTCCCCAACCCCCCATCAAGCCACCTGCCTTCCAACCCTGACTCCCAAACCACCACCCATTCCCTCACCACTATCTCTGATGCCGTCCCTTTCATAGGCGCAGATGAAGGCAATGTTCATTCCACCCATCCCCTCCCATTCCCTTCCTTTGGTTAGTAAATAAATCTTTTGTTTGTGACAACTCATTAAAATTGATTTTGTTCTTTCAGTTCATAATTAATAATATATTTTTTACATTATTAGAATTTCCCATAATATATAAAATGTTGTACATTTTACAAATAGCTTAAAATTATGAGAAGACATATTTTTCATCATCATTAATAAATTAAAGACAATAAACGTAAATATTGCATTAGAATATTGCAATTAGACATCAACTCTTGATATTTTGATATTATATGCATAACTCAATGCATTTTGTTTAATAAATCCATTGTAAACTTGGCCTTTTGTAAGGTCTTGCCCATAATGGCGCAAGGTTATAGACTAGGGCGTGCAAGGCATTATGATTCAAATTTAAAAGATATAGAAACGTAGGAACAGTCTGTAAGATAATCTTACAGAAACCTGGTAAAATCCTATATTGTGTAACAAAAGGAGTAATTGAGTGTAAGAACCCTAAGCAAATAAGATAAAACAAAGTATTTAATAGTGAACAATTTGTAACTAAGGGAATGTCAATATTAGGATATTCTCTATCTGCAAATTGGTACATATAACTATTGAATGCTTCCTTAAGGGAAAACAATGGATACAACAAGCCTAAGTCTTGTTGTTTTACTAGTTCCATCTGTTTAAGGAAAGGAAAAACTAAACTTTAAAATGAAACTAATAAAAATATATATATTTCTAAAAATTAAGATCTCAAGTTTTAAAATTAGATAAATTGAAGGGGAAGAAATCACTTATAATTTTGGCTTAAAGCCTACTCTTCAAAAGCTCTTTATTTATAGAAGAAAAGCCTTTTCTGTTGGCACTGATAGTCAGGAGGAAGCAGCCAAGAAGAGGAGCAACTGGAGAAGTTGGGAAAACCAGAACCAGAAAAGGGGAAACAGAAGCCAGTACTATACGCTGATCAGTACGTTGAAGCTGGGGAGAGATCAGCAAAGACGTAAGTGGGAGTTTGAAAGGTAAAGATAGATGAAAATTATTCTAACTTAAAGTAGAAATATATGTCAATAAAGAATTGGCGGTCAGAGTGACAACAAAAACAACAATTAGAACGTGAATCACAAAAAACAAAGGTAAGAGTACTTTAAAATACTAAATTATTAACAATTTAACCTAAATTTTGGATATTAATAAATAACCTGAAAGATAAGTAAAAAGTGAAAAATAACTTAATTATCTCAAGAAGCCTGCCCTTTGGGGCAGGGCATGACACCCTTTCCATTATAATTTATTAAAACAGATTGTGTTTATATTAGAGAGCCATTAACACTTAGTACAAACATTAAAAATTAGTGCATTTTAAAGCCTGTATATTTACCTATTGTTAATAATTCTGTAAACTTTTCAGTCAGATTTTGCAAAGTAATAATAATTTAATGGGTTAACAAATTACTTTTTATTGTCATTAATTGGCTGATTTTCTTTACTGTAGCAATTATGCATTTTCTTATATTTACGCACTAGCATACAATTGGTTGGCTTCACATCCAATTGCACAGGAGATAAGAAAACAAGCCACCACCCCAATCACATCCAGTCTTGGGGTGGCGGCTTGTTTTCCTATCACCTGTGCAATTGGATGTTAAGCCAACTAATTGGATACTAGTGCGTAAATATCAGAAAATGCACAATTGCCACAGCAAAGAAAATCAGCCAATAAATGACAGTAAACTGTAATTTAATAACACACTTCATTATTATTACCACATAAAATCCAACTGAAAAGTTTACAGAATTATTACAATAGGTAAATATACAGGCTGTAAAATGCATTATGTATTAATATTTGTACTAAGCCTTAATGGCCCTAATATAAACACAATCCATTTTAATAAATTATAATGGAAAAGGCCAATTTTAAAATGGATTTTATTAAACAAAATGCATTGAGTTATGCACATAATATCAAAATATCAAGAGTTGATGTCTAATTGCAATATTCTAATGCAATATTTACGCTTATTGTCTTTAATTTATTAATGATGATGAAATAATATGTATGTGTGAAGATAGTACTATAAAAACCTGTTTTTTGATGTAATTCAAACAAAATTTCAACAATCTATAACTTGATCAACAAATTAGAAGCACACCTGCAAAAGGTTGTTGAAATAGAAAGAAATATCAGGGAAATAGTGACAGGAAAGCTGGGTAACAAGGGCCAGCCACTAATCCAGTCAAAAGAAGATGCTCTGGATAAATTGGGAAATATTTTAGATGAAAAGAACAAAGAATCATTACTTAATCTACAGGGAACAATTTTATCAAGTCTGAAGTTCAACAACACGGCCTACAATTTGTGGGAGTTCTGGCAGGGAGCCAAAGAAAACATTAAGATCAAACTAATTGAAGGAACTGAAATTCAAAGGGAAATTAATACCAACAAAGAGGAAAACAATCAAATGGAAACAGACAAAAATGAAACACAATCAAGAAGCAGAAGCGCTTCAAGAAATACAGAAACTTTATCAAATGAAAACCAACAAGAAACACAAGTTGCAAGAAAGATAAGAAAAATTCAGCCTAGAAAAATTAATGAAGAGCATCCAACGCTCATGAAGTTTGCCAAAGTGGCGCCTGTGGCTGAGGGGGCCACAGGGGGAAACAATTAGTAAGTCTTTTTATGTTTTACTTATATTTATTTTAGTCATCACCAGGAATGGGGATGAGGTTGCGGAAGTGGCAGCTTATACGTTGAGTTGGTTTTACAGGGATTACCAGTCACTGGTGGCCCCTGTAAAACAAATAAATAAAAATCAAATAAATAAAATAATTCAACAGAATATGAATAATTTTTTAATATTGAAGCTCAAATCAGGGAATATCAACCACCCGTGGGGTGCTCACCATGGATAAGGGAAGCATATGAACTAGGATCAAATATCAAAATCAAAGAAATGAATGAAATTTGTGGGGATATCAAACTGAACTTTGATGAATACATATACAAAAGCATTCAAAGATGCCCCTTCACAAATTTCAACAAATATGAAAAGAATTTAATAAAAACTGACTTTCAAATTGGAACTGAATATTTGAAAACTGCAATTTTTAATGAAGTATTTAAGGCACTATCAAATAAAGTCGGGGATGCAGTCCTTGTGAATAATTTTAAACCTTTATTAATATTGTTTGCTGAGGCCTGGGGGGCTGATTCAAGTCAGGCGCCCCCCGGAACCCTCTTCAAGTTCAATCAAACATCCTATATTAATAGGTTAGTTCAAACTTTCAAAAAATTATGCATGTTCTCAGAAAAGTATACCTTGCAGAGAATCCATGTTGTGGTATACCTGGGAATCCTCCTTCACTGCATATTAAAAACCAACATCAAAAAGTTGGAGGATGTACCTATTCAAATCAATATATGCCGCTTAGCACTCAACTGCCAGAAGACACCACAGGGGTATAGGACAGTTGAGCACGTCCTGTATGACTCATTTGCATTGGCAACACTATATGGGTACTATGTGCCCCCTGAAAAAAACCTACTAGTTGATTCACTCACCCACCTTCCTTTTATCAAACAATCAACAACCACCAGGGTACAGGGCGCCACCCCTCTAGCAATCACATCCAGGGTTGTCCACCATGTACAGAAGAGTATGTGGATCCAATTAGATGCATTAGCTGAAAATTTAATTTCAGGGTATAATTCCCCAGAATAATCACATTCCCTTTGCAATTAGCATCCCCCAATAAATATTTTCCACTTGCAAATTAAATATTTTTTTACTTTTTATATTTTAATACTAAATTTTTTAATATTGAAATATGTAATATTAAAATTTTACTATAAATTTTTTAATATTACATAGTTAAATATTAAAAAATTTAGTATCTAAAAGTTAATATTAAAATTTTAATAATACATATCACAATATTAAAATTTTTAATATCAAATATTTTGATATTGAATAAATCACAATTTAATAAAATTGTTATATTTCAATTATTTAAACTTTAATATTTAACTTTTAAGATTTATAATTATAATTTTACTTTTAATATTTTAATTTTTTATTTTAAATTTTAGTATGTAAATTATAATATTAATATATCTAAATATATTACAAGACATTAGTTAAAGTTGCGACCACGTCAAATATTGAAAATAAGTTAAAAATGTTTTTATTTATTAGCTCATTGAGTACGGGTTTATTTATCACATAGATAAACATTGAGAATTGAATTTATCTGTATCATGCGGCCTGCTCCACCATTGTTCTAAACAAATGATTGTTTAGAACTCAAATTACCTTTCCCTTGTAATGTGATTTGATAAACATATTTTATATACTTGACCCGCGTCCTAAGTACTAATTAGTAAGCAATGCATGAAAATCATTGGTGGTTGTGTTGTGTGGCTATAGTGGCACTGAAATAACAAGGATCAGATGATGACATGCAAGGTCCAATTTGTGGCTTAAAAAAGCCAAAGTACCATCAACAATTCACAATTATATAAATAAACTAATTTATTTCTATCTTTTTTAATTTATTTATTTGTTAGCGCAGAAGCCAATAATAATATTCAGTGCATTATAATAAAAATATTTGTCCTCATACCTAGTATAATTAATTTTATTTACCTTTTCTATGTATTCTTATATGTCTATAATACATTCAAACGTCACATTATTATATATAAATAATAATTATTGAGTCCTAATAAAAACAAACTAAATAAAATTAAAACTAAATAAAACCCAGAGCACCCATTTATCTGATTGGCTCAGAGGCCAGGGCTTTTGGGAGGAAGGATTCCGAGTGCTCATAGAAAGCTGCCACCACATCAGGTGGCATTGCAAATTGGCTGATCTCAAGAATGTTGAAGAGATCCTCTGTGTCCTGAGGGAGGCCTTGTTTCACCTTATTCTTGATCCAACCAAACACCTCCTCAATTGAATTCATAAATGGAGAATAATGCAGAAGGAAGAGGAGTCTCATTGGGCAGTCAGCCAGGCAGTGGCTGGCAGAATGGCTGTTTTTGTTGATGGGGGGAATTCAGACACAACCAGATCCACTTTGTGGAGTCCAACATTATCCAGCACAACAATGTTGATTGTGCCGCTGTAATTTATCCAAAGGTACTCCTTGACGGCTCAGAGAAAATTGAGAAAGGTCCTGCTGTTATGGGAGCCTTTAATCATCTGATACTGGTCCAACCCATGAGGACCAAGAAGCACAACCATGGAATAGGTCTGGGAACGGACAGCTGCACAATGGGCTACGCCGTCCTTGGACCCCTTCTTGACCCACCCATGCCTAGACCTGAGTGAGGAGGAAAACAACAATTTGTTGATATAGAAGAACTGGACATTCCCAGTTTTCTTTAGTGCCAGATATGTCTTGGCATAAATGTGTTGATCCTCAATGGTCTTTTCACTGTTCCTATTGTACAGAGAAACTCCGAGCATCTTCCACAAGAAGCCCAAATCAACCATTGCTTTGTAAACAAGGGTTTTAGAAACAAAAAGCCCAAACTCTGTGGCAAGCATTGATTGGACAGCAAGTGTGTCCAGGTGGCAATCCTTGGCTACCCACTGCTTGATTGCATCAATGTGAACGGGCTGAAGGAGTTTGGGCTGTCGCTTAGCCTTGGTGGATTTGGCAATTCTCCCAGTGTTGCCATACTTGGTGTCAATGTTGGCAATGTATCTGGCCGTGACACCAAATCAGGACGCAATATCCCAAACTGCCATTCCCCTGTTCAAGCAGTTGAGGAGAGCTTCACGCTCACTGTCCGTCAACTGACGCCGGCCCTTGGCAGGTACCACGGCATCCTGGCTACCAGGCTCAACACAGGGGATGGGGACCTTTGTGTAGAAGGTGGGATCACGCTTGGTTGCGCTGGCACCGTCAATGGTGGCATAAGACACAGGCACAGATGGCTCCTCAGTTGTGGCCAATGTCTGATAGGAGGTATCAAAAATACAGGGGAAGGAAGTAGCAACTCTTGGGTCAAGAGTGTGGGGCTGGGTGACAACTGGGTAAACGGTGGAGGTGTAAGTAACCTCAGTGTTTCTGGTGACCCTGGTGTAGGAGACTTTGGTAGCAGGCCTTGAAAGTGGCTTCTGTCTGGGATTCAGGATGGTTGATTGGGCTTGGGATGCAGGAGGTGGTTGGCTGGCAATGACACCTTGGGAGTCCTGTGTATTGGCATGACTCCCCTTGAGTTGGGTTCTGGGTCTGTTCTTGGTCCCTCTGGGACGCCCTCGTGAACAGGCTGCCCCGCGGGCTGGTGCAGGAGCGGGTTGAGAATGTGATTGGTGGTCCATAAAAATAAAATAATATATTTTAGATTAAATATGTATTTATTTGGATTTATTGGCTTAGTTGTGGGTAGTTATTTTCTCTTGAGTTAGCCTTGAATAGTAACAAAATTCTATATCCATGATTTGAAGTGAATAATATTGTATACTTTCCGGGTTTAGATGATTTTAAAGTTTAATAACTTTTTATGTCTAATTATGGTTATTGAGCTTGAATTTTTCATTTGATTTTAGTTGTGTTAGAGCTTCTTTATTTGGGTTGGTGTTTCCTAGTGTGCTTACTGTACATTAAATTTGGATTCCAGTTCCTTCCATTAATATCTGAGTTTACTAGTGGCATTCAAAAGTGATTTGAAATTTGGTTCTTGGATTTGACATCCCGCAATTTCAAAAAAGATAGTAAACTTAATGAAAACGGCTGATGGATTTGAACGCTTCAAATCTGATTCCAGTTACTTCATTTTGTCCATTGGAAATATGCAGTTTGACTTTAACTTTGCAAAGTGTCTATGAGTTCCCGCATTTTTTAATATTCAAATAAAAATACAAAGAATTCAATTTAATTAAAAAAAGACCATCCCACAAAAGTGATTCAAAATTTGGACCAAGGATTTGACAATCCTGCATTTTTACGTTCAAGTTCTGAATTTACAGTATCAGGAAGTAAATCAATGGCGTGGCCGTAGATAGAGTGCTCAGGTAGTTGGGTTGCCACCTCTTTGCTGAAGACACTGGCCCATTTCTCAAGGGCTGAGGGCAGCTTCCCTGAGCAAGGGACCAATTGCATGGTCATGAGTTTGGTGGGAGGTACTATGTGTGGGCTCAGCTGAACAAGTACAGTGTTGGGGGTAGGGCCTTTTCCAAGGGTTACGGTTTGGACATTATAGTTCAGGATTGCACCATGCTTGTCAGCCCAGGAGTCTCAAATTATCAATGGGTGTGGTAATCCTTTCAACAAGATAATGGAAGAGGGGTAAGTGTTTTGCCCAATCTTCAGCTCAAGGTGTTGGTTACATTCTTGGCCAATGTCAGTTGAACTGTTTCCCATAGTGACTTGTAATTGAGTATCTGAGGGGTGAGCCCTAGCTTGGATGCTAATGTGGGGTCAATGAAACTTTCATCAGTCCCTGTGTCTAAGAAAGCCTTTTTGTGAAATACTATATCTCCTACTTCTAAGGTCACTATGATCTACTTTTAAGACTGGGAGGTAGTGTTTAATTGGGCATGGGAGCCTGAAGTTTGGTTCCTTCTGGGACAGGCCCTGGTCTAGTGCCCTGCTTCATGGCAGTGGAAACACAACCTGTCTCTGTAATGTTGTTGCAACTCCTCAGGTGTCATGGCTGGCCTGGCCACAGTGGGGCTTCTAGCCACTTGGGGTCCATGGAGGGCAGCGCTGTGGGTTTCAGGGTTAAGCTTAGTCCTCAGCAGAGCACAGTCAGTTCTTCTAATCCAATTGTGGGGGGTGGTGCTTGAGGAGGTCCTTTAACCCTGGGTTCACGTCCTTTCTGAATAGGATGGCGGCCAATTTGCCGTCCAACATAGCACGGGTCTGTAGTTTGGTGAACTCTTCTACATAGGTCTGAAGTGGGCGGCCGTTTTGCTTGAACTCCAAAAGAGTCATGAAGGCAAAGTGTTGGGTTTTCTGGTCCTCTCCTGTGGCCATTAGTTCAGCCTCAAATTGAGCATAGTCTAAGCAAAACTCTATTTTGTTGTCAGTGGTCTTGCCAAACTAGTCTAGGGCATCCCCTGTTAGCATGGATGTGTCAGGGATTTCTTCCCTGCATACATGAGTTTTTTTGGATACTATGGTTGATGACACTAAATCAAAGAAAATTAACAATCAAATTTTTGACACCAGTGACAATCCTGGCTTAGTGCCAGACAGGGATCAAAGTTGGAACCCTAAAGAGAAGTCAAACACTAGTTTAAAATCAATAGTTCAACTTAAATTACCTATTTATTTTGATTTCCTTGATTTGAGCTTCTCTCCTGCTTTTGACTTTACTTCTACAATTGTTAATAGTGCTTTTAAACACGTCACTTACTGCTTGGAACATGATTGGTTGCTTCTATCACTCTTGCCGCTCTAGGAGCCACTTATTCTATATATGAAGTAGGCTCTGCACTTGATATTCAACAATTTTTATCAGAAGAACCGCTTAATTGTGGTAAACCTTGTGGCTTGTTATTAATACCTCCCTTGTATGCATATCTTAATACAAATTATTAAGTCACAAGTGTATTTACACTCGACACTGGCATTACATTCAGCCATATTCTCAGGGGAAATCTATGGTAAGATCCCTCTCATTTAAATTTCCTCTCAAATGTATCAGCCTTTTATTGAAGTATTTAAGTGATTCACATCTATTATTTTCACTTGTTCCAACAATAAAGATCTTCTTCTATTCTACACTTACCTAAACTATATTCTGCTCCCCTTTTTTGAAACCATGAAAGGAATTTCATTCCTGTTCTGGTTTCTAGTTATTTGGCTTTCTGTGGCATGGGGCCTTGAAAATCCAACTCCCACCACATACTGGCACAATTCTTCTCCTGATGACTCCCACCAGAAGGAGTCCCTGGCAAATGTCTGGTTCAAATACCCTTTGGGACACTAGGAAAGGAAGTTCCAGTATGGTCAGACCACCACCTTATCTCCATCTGCTGAACCTTCCTTGGTGAGACCAAATGCCTCCTTCTACCTGTTGTCCTACCTAGTTGAGTATTACTTGTTGGGTATATTTAGTTCAATGATGGGTCGGTTTGCCTTCCTTGGGCACTTTGATCACCTGGCAATGGTTACAGTTCCTATTGGTTCGGTTATTGCAGGCCTTAATTTAGGGGCCTTGACTCACCAGATTGGGAAATTGTTCCCTCTCAAGTGGGTCCCTGACAGGATGCTACTCCCAAGACTTTGACTGTGTTGTTGGGGTAGAATGCAGAATTAGCTAGGAAGTGCAGTCGCAGTACCAGCATGGCTCTTCTAGCTTCCTCTAGGCTGAGCTTGCCCATCTGGGGCATGGTCACATTAGAGGTGGTTTGGTTCACAATAATGTTCTTTACTTGGGAGGAGGTCACTGTGGTTGGGTCTTTGCTCTCTGGAGCATCCTTGGAATCATCTGGGATCTGGGCCATTCTCTTCCACATGGAGGAGATTTGGTGTGATAGCCACAAATAACAGTAATAAGTGATAATCATAAAAACAAACATACAAGTAGCCTCAAGTGCTAATAATATCTTGGGGCCCAGGTTACCAAGTTTGGAGTAGATTGTCATAATGTCAGGGTACCAGGAGTACCGTGGAGCTCCAGCAGGTGAGGGAGGAGTCAAAGCAGGTACTGGCATGGCCCACCAGATGATGGGACCTAACTTTACCAGGTAGGAAAGGGCCTTCCCAGCCACAGCCCAGGGCCCAGCCGCTGCAAGGCAGAGTCAATTAATCCTGTGAACACCAAGTAAAGCACTCCCAGGAATTAACTACTCTGGCCAGTGGCATCAGAAGTGGGTGGGGTTGAGATGGTTGGTTTGGGTGCTGGGGATAGTTCAATGGGGACCAGGTAGACAGCTGATTGTTTTATTTCCCATTGAATATCAAAGGGTAAATGATGATTGCTTTGCCATCACAGACAATTTGGTAGGGTTCCTTGGGGGCGTTTGGGAGGGTGTACCACTGCAAGTCTTCCAAGGTCCAGGGTTTGTGATCAGGATTTGGGGGATACTCAGTGAAATTCACAGGGCCAAATAGAGTGTTGGGTGGACGGTAGTAGTCAAAGGCTTTGGTTTTGTCAACTGGAGTCTGGCTATCTATCCCAGTGGGTGGGTTCTGACGCTTGGGTGTATGCAGATGGAAGAGTATCAAAAATATGTATGGAAATAGATTGGTGAACCAAAGGTTCATAACAACTTTATTTGGTAAGGATGATGATAGAGAACTTTTTCAGGTGCTTCTGATTTATATACTTACTCACATGCAAGTGTCTCTGGACATTCTTCTGGTGCTATCTGTGTGGCAAGGCTTGGCATCTCAGGTTCTGCTGTTTGGTTGGCTGCTTCATGGTCATTTTTGGGGTTTTCAGGAACAGTTGTTTAGCTTTTTGGTGGTCCATCTTGGCTTGGCTAGCCATTGGTTCTGGCAGGTTTGGCTTCTGGGGTTATGGGGGTTTTCCCAATTTGATCACCTTTTTTGGGCTGACTTGACAGGCTTTCCTGAGGTCAAGGAACTTGATTAAAAGGGGTCCCCAATTGGGGACCCCAGATTACTTAATGGAGGGTGGGCTTTAACTGTGTTTACTGGGCAGCTAAAATTAGCCTGCCCAGGCCCAGCCAAACCCACCAAGGCTTGGGCATAGCTTTTGGGGCCCAGAACGGGCCCCACAGCTGCCATCAGGGCAGGAATGATTCCTGCACCTGGATTTTTGCTTTTCAAAGCAAATCCAGGTGCAGGTGAATCTCCCCGCCTGCTAGCCCTGCCTGGTGGCTAGGAGCAGGTTCAATTCCTGCCTGGTGCCTCAAATTTGTTACTTTCATAACACCAGGGCTCAGCCAGCAGGCTTCTGGGGTCCCAGTCTGCCACCTGGGTTCCAGCCACTCTCTTCCAGCCAATCAGAGGGCACTCTCATTGAGAACAGTCAGCATTTAAACTGTCTACATGTAACATCCTCCGTGTTGACAATCTCAAATTTTATTTTGGATTTATTTTTTACAATTTCACTTAAAACTTGAAAATTAAAATCAAGTTTAACTTTTGTCATTAGGAACAATTATTTAAGGTAAAAAAATCAATAAATATGTAATAAAAATACAAAAGTATTTTTTGGGAACTGTCAACATGGAGAATGTTACATGTAGACAGTTTAAATGTGGACTGTTGCCCTCTCACCTGTGGCCAATCAAATAAATCCCTGACCACAGGGTCAAAATTAGGAAATAATGCATGCCCTCCAGAACAAGGTCCACCCAAAGCTACAAGTTTGAGCACCGATTCTGACCCCAACCAATGGGGATCTGGGACCCAGGCCATATGGTTGGGGCCAGACTCCAGCCAAACCCTGCCATATATTACAAAATAGATCTTGAAAGCATTTTGGATCCTTCCCTTCACCTGACCCAAGACCAACAAGAGGCTATGGGCTTCATCCAAGTACTGCTAAACCAGCAACAGATTACAGGAGAACAAAAGTGGCCCCTATTCCCAATACCCAATTTTTCACCATCCAGACTCTTGGGATCCCCAATCCCCTGTTTTTACTCCCACTTGAAAAACTTTGCACAGTGGGGGCAACTATAAATAAAGGACCCCCTCTCAGTGATAGGTTGTGCTATCATTGAGATAATACTCCCTCAATAATACCAGTCATTTCTTACTCCCATCTAAGCCCCTAGATTAGTCTTAATCAACCCTCAACCCCCAACCCAGTGAAGATGAATCAACTCATCTTCACAGCTGTGCTTGCAGCTTGCCTAGGGATTGGAGGGTACCAACCTGGTTCTGCCACCTTTGGGCCTTCACCAGAAGAACTTGGCCAAACCTATTATGAAGAGCCGGCACAACTCAACTCTTCATATGCTGGATCCTGGTGTCCCCTGGTGTCACCCCACTCCACCCTGTCTGTTGCCTTGTATACCTCCACTTCTTACATCTTGACGTACTTTGCTGGCAGCTTTGGTCTGTACAACACCCCTGCCAAGGGGTTTCAATGGATGATTACCATATACCCCATTGCTACTGCCTTAACAGGGCTCTAAATTGCCAACCTCCTGCCATACTTGTTACAGCTAGTACCCACTACTCTTGGGTATTAAGCTTGTGGGTGATATGAAGTGGTAACTAAATGCTCAGGGGCATTCTTAATACAGTACGCTTTCATGAAATTACCCACAAGGTCAGACCCATCATCAGTGATGAGCTGGTTGGGCCAGCCAAAGTGTGCCACAATTTCCTTACCAATGAATCAGGTGCTGATGATGTGGTTAGTGGTGATCTCACACTACAGGCCAGAGTATGGAATAGTTGATGGCCGTAATAATGTACTTCTTTCCAAGCTTATCTTTGGGCAGGAGCCCTACAATGTCAAGGGCCCAATGTTCAAAGGGTTCCATGGCTTTGATGGGTAGAACTGATTTGGGCAGAGCAGACTTGGACATGCTCTTCTTGCATAGCACACACGTCTCAAGGAGGTCCATAATGTCCTGGCACATACGGGGTGACAGAAATAGTGGGAAGTATGAAGCCGTATCTAAGTGGTGTGGGATAAACACCCAGATTCACATAGAGTTGATAATTAACCACCAATGCAGCCTCAATATTGTCTTGTAAATTTTTTAAAGGGGATGCTAAGATTTGATAAAACTATTAAGGCTAGCCAGAGTAAACCCAAATAGATAGCCTGGGACAAGATCAACAAGTTGTTGGAGTAAAGCTATGGGCATTGAGAGTTAACAATAGTCTCAGTTTTGATTTTCATAGTAAAGACTCCGACATTGGGAGGCATGGAAGTAACATTGGATGGGCTGGAAGGAGTAGAACTTGGAACGGGACCCCATCTTCCTGTTGCAATACAGATTAAAATAAGATTGTAAGGAGTACACCGGAGCAGACCAACTGCTGGATGCATTGGAATATGTTAAAATCAAGTAGATAAGTTTTGGGTCTATTTGAAATTTTAGGAGGACCCAACTCTTAGAAGTTGAACAGTAGAAAAAGTCTAACATGTACCAGAATTGTTGACCCAGCAATACCACCTAAATTTATTGCTCCTAACTCATCTCATCATTTCAGTGTGTATCTAGTCCATCAGGCAAAAACCCCTTGCATGATTAATTTTGGATGGCCCTTTTGATAAACAAGGTTTATCAGGTGACTCTCAGCTTATGTCTATTTCCCAGTGCCAGCTTAGTACGGGCAATCAAATCCTGCTGATTAACTGGTGTTGCTTTAACCCACTTTCAATTGGCGGTTCAATCCAAATCCTTCAGATCTGACAACTTTCCCAATGGCTTCCAGGATTTTCTGGTCTTCTGGCTGGGACGGTTTATTCCTGGCATTATAGAAACTACTGCGGCCCCCTGCTCAGAAATGGCCACGCCCGACTTTCAACTCTTGTGGTACTGTTGGTGATCCACAGTATGCTTATCTTGATCACAAGTGGCTCTAGCACCGTCCAAGCACTTTATGGTATTGCAGTACAATATCTCAATTGTTTCTATCAAAATTTAATTTTCTGTTTTCTTGCATGCTGATTTAAATTCACGTACTTTCACATTCTTTATGGTGGCAAAGCCAAAGTAATGATAGTCTAGTATTGGTGTTAGTGAATACAAAGCTCCAGAAAGGGGACAAAGAGAGGATCAGGGATCAGATGGGCTTTAGCTAGGATGATTTGGGGTCTTAAACTGAGGTGATAGGTCATTGGGCCACTAAGGATATAGCACTGTGGCAGAAATCCAAACATGGTGTGGATACTGGCAGACCCCAGTTATTTGTGGGATCTTTGTTGCAATTGGGGGTTCTCCTTATAGGGAGATATGAGATTCTGCTATACCAAGGAAATCAAGAGAGGATATGATGTTAGACCTGTCATGAGTGGCTGGTTGAGTAACCCTGTGTATAGTGAGATGCAGCGGTGACTGGGATAAAAATTCAGTTGTACCACTGGCCACCCAGATACAAGTTTCATTTTGATAACAGATCTGGGAGCTTTGAGGTGGGATGACCTCATCTACCCTGAAACCAGCCCAGGCTTAGTGTGAACCCGGTGATGTGGATATAATCTTCTTCTGGACCTTTAGTGCTTCATCCAAAGTAGTAAGCTACAGCTTTCTCAGTGAGTAATCTCAAACTTGGTCCAACTCTGCAGAGTAAAGATAGGCTGAAATATGGGATGTTGGGATAAATTGCTGGTATAGAAAGACCTTCTGTGACGGATATGGCATTGAACTGAGTAGTGAAGATCAAAGGTCTATTCCAGAGGGTCAAGCTACCTGGAAATCTTGCCGCTAATGTAGTGTTGAGGAGGGTGTCTACGATCTGCATATGGTGAGTTTCTTGTGGGAAGTGTAGATGGTAACCTTGGCTAGGACGTGGGATGAGGAATAAGCTATCTTGGTTGTAACTGTGCTTCCTGCAATAGTTTCAGAAAGAAAGAAGATTGAAGGTATATCATTTACGGTTGAGAAAGGGAGGTTTCTTCTCTTAAAAAGATCAAACAGCCATAGGGTTGAGAGAGAGGGTAAACTACATGTATATGACTAGGAATTGGTTTAAGTCTAGTTGCTTTGAATATGTGGAATAAGATCAATCTGGTTGGATGCCAGTGGGATAATAGAATTGAAGGTTGATCATTTTGGGCAACAGGCCAAGTTGGGTCTTGATCCATGGTTAGAAGGGTCTATTAAAACCTTCTCGGCAACATTTACTTTGACTATTGGAAATAGGTGGCCCTCGGGTAGACCACTTTTTAAATGGTGCTTTTCACGTTCATCGCAACCAACGATAAAACTGGCGTGCAGTATAGCATGCTTTGGCTGGCGAGGATGTCTCTAAACACATATATCCTTATAAGAGATGTGAATCGGAACCTATTTAAGGAAGTTGAAATTGAGGGTTTGTAATGAAGATAGCTTCTGGATAAAAGGGGACACTTCCTTTTTATTACAAATAGGTTAGCTAAGGTCCTTGTAGCAATGGTTTTTTAAAAGAGTTTAAAATTTTACTCTTCGCAGCCCGATACGATGAGAAGCTAAATTCCTTTGTTGAATGCAAATCGTTTTGCGCCAGAAGTGGATTCTAGTGCTCAGATGACAACCCAATTTACAGAGGCAAAAAAGCTTGCCTTGGAGGTGTAGCGTTAAGTTCAGCATAAAAAAATATTATAACATAAACATTATTTGATTCTCAAAATTAAAGGCTATTGCAAACCATGAATTAAAAGAATGTCTTAATCAACCAAGGAACATCACCAGATATGTGAAATAATTTGGTCTATATGAGATTAGCAATGAAGGACGTTTTTTAGTATTTTGCTTAATTGAAAGTTTAATGTCCCTTAGATGCAAAGCAAAGATTACAAGCCTTATGTTAAGATGATGATTCTAGTTGTAAGGTTTGATAAAAGAGTTAAGATGAAAAAGCCTAGATCATTGTAAAGTCATTGAGACATCTTCCGGTTTAAGAGCTCTGATGCAGATTAGTATTGAGTTTAAAGCTTAGCGGCTTTATTTAGCAGCAAATATGACGGCTACAGGATCACATTGATTTTGATCGTTTTCGTGCGGGCTGCGGCATATGCAGGAGCTCCGTTTCTTGATGCTGCTGTAGGTATGTATGGGCAAGAGACTCAATGATTGAAAATAGAAAGTAAAGCATCATTAGGACAATCAAACTATTCCAAAGCAGCGGGATTAACTTGGTCCCTGCTCCAGACTCTGAGGACATGGTGTTTCCAGAGCGGATGGATTTGATTTGATCGTTCACCATGCGCTCGATCGAGTCGTGGATGTACGGCATCCTGGGCTTGAGGTAATTCAAGACCATTTGGATGGATTTTTTTGAGAAAAGAACAATTATGATGAAGACCTGCATTGGATTAGGCATATAATTTAAAAACGTACCTGCAGTGGAGCCTTAACAAACCCCTTTCCGAATACAACCGCAGAAAAGAAGGTGGCAAAGGGAACGAGAAAGTGTCCACAAGTGATTCCAGCCAAATCAAAGAGGGGATTTGGTATCTAAGATGTGAGATGTAGCCTGTTTGAAACCCATACCGAAGCACAAATAAAAATTCCCAAGAAGCCCGTCCGAAGAAGCAGCTTGTAAACTCCAAGAATAATCCTTTGGCGGATCCCGAGGCTTCCAGGATTTTCCTTACTGAGTGATTGAAGCTCCTCCATTTCGGCATTCCCCTTGCCGGCATAGGCAGCTAAGAAAACATGTTAGGTCATCTTGCACCGCATTGTTATCTAATTACCAGCACGAGCAATGAAATAAGGTGGCAACTCCCCTAGGGCTGTCCCGAACCCCCATATCAGACTTTCGGGTAGTACTTTAAGGAGAATCATCACCGGTGTGACTCCCGTAGAATTATTATTAACTCGACAGCTAAGCCTAAAGAGTAATGTCTTAAATATCGTTTCAAAAGGGATGCGTACTTATCCACCCCGCGCACGGCAAAATTAAGTGAGCCACACTCGTGCGCTACCATTGCTATTTCTGCTACATGGGGCCCCAAGAAAAGAACAAAGGTATGGAGCCCAGTCCCTAAACCTATTGAAGATGCAACACCCAACAATAGCCAAAAGCCATAGAACTTCACTTCGCCTTTGACAAGCCTAAAAAGCTTAGGGTGCTCGGGTAAGAAACTAGTTCTAAGAGGAATAAGAACAGGGAGAAAATCATTGAGTAGATTTTCAGACTGTGTAATAAAGGAGACCTACTTGCTGATGGACTCCGTCGTAGTAGAGACTAATATATAGTGACAAAAATAGGCCGGAAAAGGCGGTAAGATAAACATAGTGCTGGAGAAGCCATGAGGCAGCCAAATAAATCTTATTAAGGCCGTAGAGGAAAAAGTAACCAAAAACTTTGAGGGGGGATATGTAAATGGAAAGTGAAGCGCGTTCCTTCTCGAATTCAAGTCGCTTTGTTTCCAAGTATTGAAAGTAATCTCGTCCTAGTAGTCACGTAAATAAAATATAAAAAGCTGACATTTAGAAGCATAAAACATGCATCTGTGGTTCTAACTACAGTTGGTATATTTCAATATCGACGTACCCGAGAAGGTGAAAGCTTTGCGAACCCGTCGAGGGCGGGGGGATTGTGAACGGGATCTCAGATAGCTAGCTGGCATTACGAATTAGATATTGGAAGCCAGCACTGTCGGCTGGGCTTAAGACTGCTCATGGCAGCGAGATGGCAGCAATATTAATTAGGCTGCCGAACCCCAATCATGCTAGATTGACTAATCGAAATTGAGACAAGGAATCTTTTCGTCTAATAAAGCGAGTGGAGCTAGAGCTGGTTCCACACTGAAGCCGAATCATTTCTTCCTTTTCTATCGCTACCGAAATAATTCGCAGCCATCAAATTTATCCATCCTAGCATGAAATACCTCTATTTTACGTCATTATCACATAATGTGAAACTACAAAACAACTGGCGGCTCTTCTGAAATGCATTGTATTTCAAGCTGATTGAGCCTAGCCAGGCCGGTTCAATGCAATCTCTCTGGACCATATCGATGGAAGGGTTACTCAACCAAGCGCTACCGAGCCATCCTTCGTCTCCACCCATACCAGCCATCAAAAACCCAAGCGCTGCGGTTGGTCTAAAAAATATTTGCGCTTAGCGAGCGTTGAACTCGAGCTCCTGGATTCAGCCAGGACTTAGGTTTAGAATTTATAAGGAGCAAGGGGCTTCCATGCGCTGAGCCGGAACAAAAAATTGTCACCGCAGGATCTGCGCAACATAAAAACCAAACCATCCCGCTATGAAATGGAACCCAGAACTAAATATTCAACGGAAGGTCAACCCAAGTTAAGGCTTGGGAGGCATACTTTAATAATCGCTTGGCGTAGAACCAAGAATCGTCATCTGTCAAATCTCCGCCAATGAAGATAATCCAAGATAAACTATGGGTTCTCTCAAGTGCTACAGTAATCAATAAGCTAGTTCCTGAAAATACTTTCTTTCAACCTGTCATGGGTATAGTTTTCCTGGATGTAGCTAGGCCAAAGCACCACCACCAGAGGAAACCCATCCCAAAGCCCTGTCCGCTTATGGTGATCATAGATTCAAATCTAATAATCAATCACATGTGTGTGGTGGCAAGGGAAATTGGGTCCAAGTGGGATATAAATGTCCTGCACCCAATTTCTCTCAAAAACATTGCATAGGTATCAACCCCTGGCCTCCTAGGAGGACAGGTAACAGCTTACAGGACCACCATTGGTGGTATCTGTAAGCTGACTAAATACTAAACACAAGGATGCCACCTCATCAAAATGTACCTAAGAGCTTTAAGTAACAATAATTTCAACAAATTACTTCAGTAGTTTGATATTTCTTTCTAAATAAATATATTCCCTCATAATTCATTTATTTCAATATCTTCCTATCTGATTTGTAATAAGATTATTAGGCTCTGCATTTTTGCCACTTTGATCTTTGTCGCGCTTTTTGTATTACAGCACCACAATTATTTGAGATTATAGGGCACAAGACATTTGCCAGAATACAGTCATATGTGAGGATATTAGTAGTATTGTATCAGAAGAGCCAGGATTAAGTGAAACCATGATTATTGCCCGTGCAATGGCTTCTGATTGCGCAGAAGCACTTAAGGATTAGGATAAAGGTCAACCAGACTAAGGATAAAATAAAGATGGTTCAAAGATAATTTTATTGTAAATGATTAATTCTTCTTATACCTTCTACAAGGGTAATCTCTGGGCTGCTAGCAATGTCTTCTAGGACATTCTAACACACCCCTAATTTGGGTAATTATTAATCTAGGTTTGGCGCTTCTTGCATGCCAACCAATAGAATATCTTCATCTTCACCTGTCAGGGACCCACTTGGCAGGGAATAAACTTCCCAGCTGATGGGCCAAGGCCCCTACATTCAAGCCTGCTATTACTGAGCCAATAGGAACTGTGACCATTGCAAGATGTCCAAGGTGTCCTAGGTAAGTGAATCTTCCAAACATAGAACTGAATTGTCTGAGTAGATAGTAACCCACCAAATACATCAAGAAGTAGAAGGAGGCGTAAGGTCTAACCAGGGTAGGTTCAGCAGGAAGTGGAGTAAACAAACAACCATATTGGAACTTGCGTCCCCAATGTCCAGAAGGGTATTTGAACCATCCATTGGCAAGAGATTCCTTTTGGTGAGCGTCATCTGGAGAAGAGTTGTACCAGTCAGTTATAGGTGTTGGGTTTTCCAAGGTGTACACATTGGGCAAGAAGTAGGCTAGAAACTGGGATAGGAAAAGAATTCCCCTCATGGCTTCAAAAAGATGTGTTATCAAAAAATGGAGGAGTAGCTAGAAGACTAATATTCTTTATTGTTGGAACACTTAGAATGAAGGAAAGTTGGGAGCTTATATAGCTTTAAAAACCTGGCTGAATCTTTGAGAGGAGTTTGGGAAATGAAGATGATTTACCTGGAACCATCATTAAAAAGACCTTTCTAAGTATAACTTAATCTTATCTTAATGATTATCAAATTGACATGATGAAGGCAGAGGCACCAGAAAGCCTTTAACATTATCAGGCTGATTAAGAAGTGTATCAAGAGAAGATCTAGTAAGCTAAGGTACGGAGCCATGTTTAAATTCAACGAAAGCGGGTCCTGGATTGTCCGGGAAGCTCCCAGTAGCCAATCATATGCAGAGCAGTAAGTGACGTATACCATATGATTATTAACACTTTCAAGTTTAAAAGGCTTTCTGAAAGCAAAAATTGATTGAATCAGCTGATAATAAAAAGGTAAACCAAAGCTTTGTGATGACCCAATGTTAACAATCCATTCATTTCCAGCGTCCTGGGTTTGAATCTGGGTCCCAAAGGTTTTACAAAAAACCATATAATTGTTGACTCTGTTGTATTGTTTTTTTAAATGGGTGTCTTCAATATCTTTGTTCTGGTGTTGATTTGACAATATTTCTTTCCCAAGGCTGTCAATAAAAGTCAGGTAGTCAGGGGAAGAATCCCTGACATCACCCAGCACAGGTGATTCTTACTGGTGTGGAATAATTTAGTTACTCCAGGATCACTTCCTGCTTCCTTGGCATACTACAGCTTAATGCTTATTAATGTGACAATTATGGGAATTCAAGATTATGAGGAATCAAATCCAGCGCCTCAGCGCTTAATGTAAAAGTAAGGGGGCGCTGTGGCACTTACAATAATTTTCAGTTGGCGCGGCGGCGCTTGACGTAAAGGTAGTTTGGCGCTTTTGCACTTAATCCAGTTGCAACACGGCGTTGCGGTGCTTTGTATATTTATTAAGTGCTGTGGCGGCAAATCATGTGTCATTTAATTGCTGCGGCGGCACTTATCATTGGCTAGTTTAAGGCTCAGGTCAGCAGACTAATGCTGATCCAATAGGCATATAATTTATACTACCAATTTATGTTATTTGGTAGCTGCAATTCATATCTGCAAGCTCTGTCATAATTAGTATCATTGTATTTTGTACAGTAGTTTTAAAAGCTATGGCAACAAGCAAAAATTCTTCAGATTTAAACAAAATAATTTCAGATTTAAACGAAATCCAAGTCTCAGGTTAAAATATATACTCTGTTAACAGGGTTTATTGGCGTTAATGGGCAAAATGGGTCAACACAGCAACAAAAAGCTCACACGCAAAGCAAAACCATTCAAAATATAATCTGAAATACATCAATTCACAAACAAAATGGTGTAAGTTGACTTTTGGTGTACATATGTTTACTATGTGAATCGGTGACAAAATACACCCAAGCAAGGTGTGTCAAAACTCAATCCAAAAACGAAACACAATAGCAACTCACAATGTAAACAAAATCACTCACGCAATGTGTGCAATGGATTGTAATCATGAATGATACCAAGGTATCTAAAATAAGACACAAGATCTGAAACATAAAATTTAAAAATATTGTGTTGGGTGTTTGAATTTGGCAGTAAAAGCTAGGAAAATGAGTGGATTTTTTTGAGTATTCTAAAATGGGTGTTGTAAAACCAAAAACAACTAACTAAGAAATAAAAAATCTATAATTGGGATACTGGGTGTGAAAAAATATTAATTGAATATCCATAAACAGATAAAAGCAAAAATTAAAATTAGAGAGTAACTTAATTAAGTTTTATTTAACATTTTATTAAATTCTAAAAATGGAAGGAACACAACAACAGACTACCATTGCACCCGTTGTGCGCCGCGGTTGCGGTCGCCCCGCGGGTCAAAGAATAGACTTAGTACAACACAAGTGCCTACTCAGGAGGGAGGCGGGAGAGGAGAGTTCCATAGTGACGCTGCACTGACACAGCCAGTTCAAGGAGCACAAGCTGCTAGGGTGCAGAGCATAAACCCTCGGGTCCCAAAGCTGACCCGGAAGCCCACCAAGGTTACCACGACAAAAATGGTTAGAAACAAGGAGGTAGAACTTACTTCATATTTGTTTGACGTTGTGTACCAGCAAGAGTCAGTCCCGTCAGCCATGCTGGAGAAGGTGAAGCCTGTACTTGATACTAGCTATGAGCCCTACGTCAGTGATGGCAATCAGGAGAATGACAAGGAGCCCCAGTTCTACCAAACCAATGAGGGACAGCTGGTGCTAAAGAAAGTTGCAGCCTTCTACAACAAGGTGCCCATGCCTTGCAAGCCTGTCATCAATCAGGATCCTGGCTTTTCTGAACCTACAAAGCCCGCCCGGAAGCGCATCCCCGACATCAAACTTTGTCCTGCTTAAGCTAATGCAGGAATCAGGTGACTACAAGGCGGCCGCAGCCCTTGTTGGGGTGGATCTCAAGTACGCCAGCAAGACCTTCAACAAGTTCATTGATACTGGCCAAGTCCTTGCCGCGGAGAAATCCTTGCATGTTTCCACTATACTCACCAAGGAGCACAAATGGGCAATCTGCCAGTGGATCACCCAGGACTGCCATCTTGAACTGGAAAATATACAGGCTATGGTCAAGTCCGCTTTTGGGATTAAGGCCTTGATTTCCTTTTACTACCATCTGGTCAAGGGAATGCAGTTTTCCTGGAAAAAACTCGGGGTATCCCCATACAATCAGACCAGCCCAGCCAATATTGAGACCCGGAAAAACTACGCAGAGGCATATAATGCCCTCAAAGCCAAGGGGACAGTCAAATTTTACTATATTGACAAATCAGCATTTGCCTCGTCAATCCGCAATGAGTATGGGTATGTCCCCAGAGGCTCCAATGACGGGGTGGCTTGGCGTGCTGCAGTCGCACCACAGCCTATTCAATGGTGGCTCTCCTTGGTCCAAAGGGGGTCAAGCTCTACCAAATGATACTAGGCTCCCACAATAGCCAGACCTTCCTGACATTTCTCTGATTGGTCCAGGAGCACCTGGGGTGCACAAGCCCGGACTTCACCAACATAGTTGTGCTGGACAATGTTGGTCTCCACAAGGTGGCGGATATTCTTGAGGAATTCCCAATGATCAACACAAGCATTGCAGTGGGCCCCCAGCAATTGGCCACAGCAAATATGTGCCTTCTCTTTCTCCCTGCCTATTTGCCCTTCCTAAATCCCATTGAGGAAGTCTTTGGGTGGCTCAAGCAAGTTTTCAAGCAAGGAATCCCAACTGGGACTGAGGACCTGTTTGATTTGCTTCAGGCCAGGATCCATACCCTCCCAGCTGATACCGTGGCCAAATTCTATGGCCACGCTGATTTGTTTATCCCCACATGCCTAGCCAAACAGCCAATCAATTAAAGGCTTAGTGTGTTCAATTTTTTTATATTCTCTAATTTATTATTCAACATTTATTAAAAATCATTTTATATTTAGATGTTTCTACGCCCGCAATCACATTCAGAAGATCCATCAATAGATGTAAGTAATTTGTTTATTTTATTGTATATTATTTTATTATGCCATCTAAGTGTAAGAGAGGGGGGCTATACTAACAAAGTCTGGCTCCCATCCTGGTGGGATCAACCACCAGGATGCCATCCAGTGCAAGACTGGGATAGCCGCTTGAAGGGGCCTCCCAAAGGAGACCGGATGTGAAAGGGGAGGGAAGTATGCATCCAAAGCCATGACCATGGCTCCAGCAAGTAACCACAGAGAGCAATCCCGAGTGAAAGGGGCCTCTGTATTTGACTCAGGGATTTGGCGCAAGGGGGAAGAATTGACCAAGTCAGAAGAAGGAGTTTCAGTAGTAACAGATTCTAGAGGTGGCAACAACTCTTCAAGATGAGAAGACAAACAAGAGAATAACCCATAGGATCCCGGTTTGATGGGAATCTGGGTGAGATGCTCAATTACATTTGCAAAAAGACCAGGAATAAACTCAGAAGATCGAGAAATCAAGAAAAGTTTGCTATAAAAGACTGGGTTTGAGGACCAGAACAAGAGGGAAATGGGCACCAGTATTCACACAGCCATCTTGTACCAAGGTGACAACATGATTTCAGCGGGTGCCCTTCTTTTGCTAAAACTACTGGGCGGACGGACCAGGTGCACGGGTAAATAATAGGAAATGATCCAAATTAATATACTTGGAACAATTCCCAACAAAAAACGACGGGTGGGTGGGCAGTTGGGCAGGCGGGCCAGGGAAAGCGGTTGGCAGGGACAATTAAGTGCTTGGGTAAATAACAGGGAATGCTCCAATTTATTGCTATTGGAACAATTCCTAACAAAAAACGACGGGCAGGCGGGCCAGAGAAAGCAGGAGGCGGGGACAACAGCAGAAGTTGAGATAAATACCTTTATTGTTAAACAAACTTTAAAATACAAAAGATTTGCAAAGTCAGGAGTTTATTCAACAATTGGAACTGGTAATCAAGGGACCTGACGGCCCCTGCTTCCATTTTATGCAAAGGGGGGGGGTGATAGGACAGGAGGGGTTATGAAAGGGGCTATTGGAGTGCAATCTAAAGGGGAGCCTATTAAAGAGTACTAGCCAATCTTATCTTGGTTTGAGACCCAGAAAATAGGGGGCGCAGGGCTGGATGTAAGACTCAGCCCCTTAATTGGCTAGGAGCCTTCTGAGGACTCAGGGTGCGCATTTCCCCCTAATGCCTTCCTCTGACGTCTCCACTGGAGAGCTCCAGAACCCAATTGTTTTGGGCCAGGGGACTTCTGGGCCGGAGGAATTAGCTACCTGGGACACCACTGGTCGCGGGTTTTGGTACCCAAGTTCCCCGGGCCGCAGGTTTGACCTTTCTGACTTCATGTGGCCCACATTTTTTTGTTGGTCTGCTAATTGTTTCAGGACCGGGCAACACCAGGACAACAAGCAATCCAACCAAATTAATGTCTCCTCCGCAGTTGGAGGGGACTCCAAAGGGGAAATGAGAACTTCAGCCGGGAAGGCCAACACAAAGTGTTTGTCTACCGTGTGGGCCAAGTCCTCCAGGTTTTGGAGGGGTTTTGCCTGCACATGGGGCACCTTTTTTGATGGTCTGGGAAATATATCCCAATCCAGGGCCAAAGGTGGGCCACAGAACTTTACACTAAGGGTATCCCAAACACTTGATACTGGATTATGTGAACGCATTAATATCCCTTTTGGAAAATAAATATAATAATCAAAAAAAGTTAATGTAATGTGTTCAAATCAGAAGTAGATTTTATTGAAATATATTATTATGCTTTTATTAAGACCTTCTCTGGGATATATTCTGCAGATCTTGTTTGCTAAAATAAGAATTAAAAAAAATTATTATAATAAAAATATTATAAATTGCAATGGAATTATTTGGAAGAGAGAATTTATTAAGAACACCTGTAGTGAGTTTGGCGGTATGTACCCACCCCACAAGGGAGGTGGCACACAACCTCCACCGCCACACCGTGGACGGTGAATACACCAGTATTAAAATACTCCCTCCTGCTGGTGAAGGAAAGTAGGGTCAGGTGGGAGTGAAGCAGCAGCTTTTCAGGCGGGGATGCAAACCCATAGATACCAGCCAGGACCAGGGCGTCCTGGATGACGAGATCTACCAAGTTGTACCAGGGGGGACCTTCTTCCCGTCCAGGGAGAGCCTGGCCTTGTTAATCCCCAGAAGGACCCCATCCAGGTCCTCAACCAACGCACCCATCCCAAAGAAGAATAAAACCCCAGGTAAACAATGAGGTGAAGCCTTTGCCCAGCAAAGGCTTCTGTAAACTTGCACAGTTTATTATAAACCGCGCTTATCTTCTTGTCGTGCTTTGTCTTGGCAAAGGTCAGCTCCATAGCTGCCGGGACCCCTGTCTCCTTGGCACTCCAGGCCAGCCCAAAGTCTGCCAGGAGGATTTTGGTCTTCTTTACGGCTGTTGCATCTGCAACAGCCAATTTGCTCACCGCGCGCCCAAAGTTCTCAAGCAGGTAAGACAGCGTGTGCTCTACCGGGAAGCAGAAGCAAGCAGCTGCATGAGCCCAGCCCATCTCTGGTACATTCTTGAATGGGAGCGTCACCAGGATGTCCCAAACAAGCTCAATGGAGTTTACACAGTAAACTCCACTGAGTGATACCGGGTCCAGGCAGACCAGTTGGGCATCCTTGTAGGCAGTAACTGCCCACTCAGATGCCCCCTCTCCATGCGTCAGCCCAGCCAATGCCTCCCTGGATATAGGAAAGGACCTGTGGATACAGTCTTAAAGCTCCCATAAGACAGGGGGACAGGAAAAGCTGCTTGGCCACATGAGTGGCGTAGTTGGCATAGAATGTGGCAGGGACAAAAGGGACCAGGACCCAGCGGAGTTCACCATCAACTTCTTCTAAAAAAAGGTAAGTATTTGGAAATTTTAATTAATTATTATTTTAGGTTACCTTCTGCATTCTTCTCCTTGCCCGCAGCCTCAGCAGGCTTTGCTATTCTCAGTGTAACCAGTTGTGCTGGCTGCTCAGTGTCATCTGTGTGGGTTTGTTTTGCGGGTCTTAGGTGGACATACATTTCTGGGTCATCTGTCCAGACAGACGGCGCGGAGAGGGCAAAGGACTTGAATTGAAGGCCTTCCACAACGTGCTTCTGGACATTTAAAAGTTGCTCAATTGTTGTTTTGGGGGGTGTCTGGAATCTTGGCCATGAGTGCTTTGGCGGACACCTTTTCAATTTTGTCCCCTTCAAGGACGGCAGACTTAACTCTTGCTTTGCCCTTGTGGTCAATCTCTTTAATTTTGGCAATTGCCAAGTTGAGGTCTTTTAGAAGCTTTTTGAGTTCTCTCATTTTATTTTTTTACTAACCTTTCCATATGTTTTTATAGCTTTTGCCCCAATAAATTCTGTATTATTTTGATACTGTTGCCTCTTTGTTTATTTCTTTTTGTTTTCCCGTTTATTACATTATCCCATCTTTTTACCCATTGTGTATATGTTTTACGCTCATCTCAATATGCGTCGTTTGCTTTGTGTTGGCATTGTTTCCTTGATTACCATACTATTTTTAGCGCTTGACATAGCTCCTTGTGAAAACATTAGCAACAATTTGGTGATCAGCTAAATTTGAATTAGAAAATTATAGGTTAACTTTTTTTAGATAAAGTTGTTACTGATCTGAATCCAAAACCTTAATGATAAACTTTAAGCCAATCAGGAGCCAAGTGATAAAGTGATTGTTGTGACATAAAAGGTCATTCAATAATTCTTTGATGCATGTGCGCTAATTAATATGATTGGCTGGATGTTTATCATTAAGGTTTTGAATTTGGATCAGTAACAACTTTATCTAAAAATAGTTAACACTATAATTTTCTAATTCAAATTTAGCTGATCACCAAATTTTTGTTAATGTTTTCACAAGGGGCTATGGTTGGGTGCTAAAAATAACTGTGTTCAGGATCTAGATACACAACATAGTAAATATATGATTTTATAGAAATAATCTGAACATAAAGAATAAAACCAACTATAAACAAAGAGAACATGAACAATTGAAATTCAAAAAAAGATAATATAAATAGAAAATGTTTGGTGACAGGGGTCTATTGGGGCAGGGAAGAGTGATGCCTAGTAGGCAGAATAGCGCAGGAAGGAGGATGTAGAGGCGGTGCTGGTCTGGGGAGTTTGGGATTGGATGGGTTGGGTTTGCGGGCGGGGAGTGTTGGTGGCGGGGGTGGAGGCAGGAGGATTGCACGTGATGGCTGCTATATACCGCTCATTGTACTCCTCATCAGTCATTGGCTGGATGGGCTGGTAGGTGGCTGTGGCACGGGGTGGGAGGCGCTTATCCTTGTGTGATTGGTTGCCCATGTTTACATGGAAAACCATTTGCGCAAACAAGTCAGCCACCATTTGGTGACCAAAGAGGAAATTGTGATCAAGGACCCCAAGATAGAGGTCGTTGAAAGCCTAAGGGCGGCGCTCCTGTAGTGTATCTCCAATGTTGAAGAAGACAACATCAGCCAGATGGACGTTGGCATGGCTGGCAGGATAGACTGAGGTCTGGTGCCCTCGTCCCTGGATGGCCTTGAGGGCGGTGGAGCTTCCCTCCATCTGGTGGCTCAAGAAAACCCGGTATTTGGAATTTGAGCCATCCCAGGAGTCAAGCAATCCACCAAGGATGTGGCTGTATGAGTACCCATCAATGAAATCAGGGTTTGTTTGATAGTAGACAAAACCCTTGGCTGAAACAGCCAGAAATGCACTAATGAAAGTCCCCTTCTTGACCTTCTTCCTTCAATTCTTGGTGGTGGCTTTTCCTTGGGTGCCAAAATCATCAAAAGCTATGGATAGCTTATAGTAAGAGATGAACATGACATCATCTAACAGACTAGTCAGGCATCAGACCAGGGTGGATTCAATGGCGGGATCATATGGGGAATCTTCAGCGCCATCCCATTGGTTGCCTGGCAAAATTGGTAAGAACCCGTATGGAAACCACCTTCCCATACATCCAGAGCTGCACCATGCGCTCGGAGACCCATATGTTATGGTGCGCAAGCTGCTTCTGGACCCAGGTCAAGGGAAGCTTGGGGTCCCACTGGAGGAGGTCAAGCATTATTGGGTAGGCCTTGGTTATCTGGGACTCTGTGGCCTTCTTTGGCTTCTTGGCTGTCCCAATCAGATTCCCCTTATCCATTAGGTTGTTGAACTCCCGCATTATGGTGGCTTGGGTAAATTGCAACTGGACGACAATCTGATCCCAGGACAGACCCTGCAGGTCAAGTGCCACAATTTCCTGAAGAATTTGGGTGGTGATGATTTGTTGCTTGGGGCGCTGGGCTGGGGGAGCTGAAGCCTGATTGGCTGAGGGGGGAGCAGGTTGGCTGGTGGCAGAAAGATGTTCCAAATCAGGGTTGTCATCCTGATTGGTTAGTTGACAGGCAGCTTGTGCAGGGGTGGGTGTGGGAGCAGGGGCAGAGCTAGACACTAAGTGACTCTCAAACAATTCAAAGCCATAGGGGTTGGTGGTAAGGTACAGGTCAGCTTCCTTGTTATTGACCTCAAAGGCTTGGGTGTAAACGGGTGCCTCTACGTTCTGAGCCTTGCCTCCATTGAAGCTGGCTTGGCTGCTGGCGCCGTTGAAGATGTTGTTATTAAAAACCATTGTAAAAAACCTAGGATAAAATCACTAAAAGTAGAAATTTTAAAATTTAATGAATTATTTTTATTGTAATCTCAAGTCCATAATTGGAAGGTTCTCAAAACCATTTCATATAAATCAGGAGCCATGAAAATGAATAAAATCCCTCTGGTCCTAAATCGGATAGCTGTTGATTGTCTGTTAAACTATTATTTTTCTATTTTAGGCTGCTCATACTACACATCTTGTGTGAGTTCATTTTGTTTTATGCTTGTGTAATCTTGCTTCTAGATTGTTCCAATTTTGTTTCACTTTAGTCCTTCTTTCAGTGCCTCATATGAATCCTGCTTGGATTATAATATACTCTGGAATAGCATCATTTCCATTTCAGTTGTTGTGTCAGTTCATTTTGTTTGTGGTTTGAATTACAATGCTTGATGTTTGATATAATTTTGTATGATGGGCCAGTGAAATTTGTTTTTGGTTTGACAGTTCATTTATTAACCAAAAATATTTAAATTAATTGAATCCTGAATCTTGCGCGACTTGGATTTTGTTTAAATCTGAAATCATTTTGTTTAAATCTGAAGAATTTTTGCTTGTTGCCATAGCTTTTAAAACTACTGTACTACTAATTTATGAATTTGGTTCTAGCAATCCCAATCTGTGGGCTCCGTCATAATTGGCATCATTGCTTGGTCAAAATTCCCAACAATCTTCTGGAAATCTTTCTCCTCCTCCTGATGAAATGATTCCTGAAATTTACAAAATTGAGTATGAACTCATCTGTGCAGCCGATTTCCTAACTGAGGTTCAAATCAAAGTCTTCTTTTTGTACCTGTGTAATATAACCTGTTGCACTTCTTCATATCCCTTTTAAACATTATCACTTTAAAGTAAATATGCACCATCTTTTCCTCATTGGTAATATCATCCTTATTTGGATGTACAGTAACCTGCATAAGTAATGGGTCAATAGCATTTTTAAGATAATACAATATTATACAAATTGAAAATGAGCAAAATTAGTATTAAAAGATGTGCCGCAAAATTTTACACAAGACTTTAACAAAAATATACAAAAATAAATAAAATTGAAACAAAAATAAAACAAAATCAAAAATATACATATTTATTATCATATTTAGATAACTTACAATATTGTATATCTCAAGCACTTAGTACTTTGTTGGTCCCCCTTTGGCTTTGATAACTGCAGCAAGTCTTCTAGGCACTAAGTGGACAAGATTTTTGAGAGTTTCTATAGGAATTGCCTCTCATGCTTTAGCCACTCCAAATTTTAGATCCAATATGGATTGTTTAGAGTCTTCTGGAAAATTAGACTTAATGACATCCCAAAGATGTTCAATAGGATTTAAGTCTGGGCTTTGAGGATGCCAATCCAAACAAATAATATGCTTAGAATCCAAATATTTCTTAATAATCTTGGCCTTGTGGACACCAGCGTTATCTTGCATGAAGGTATAATTGACTGGATCTTGTAGATCCCTCATAAAGAAGTAGAGATTCCAATCAAGGATCCTTCTGTAGACAAAAGAATCCACCTTCCCAGTGAGTGGCTGGATCTCTCCTCTTGTATTGGCTGTAAAACAGCCCCAAAACATGGCACCCATATGTTTATTTTTAACAGTACCTTTTAAACAGCAGGGCTTGAAAGATTACCCTGGTCTGTAATAGCAAGTTTTGCGTCTCTGAGATCCACTGATAAGCACTTTGGTCTCATCAGACCAAATAACCTTTTCCAAGAAAGAAATAGGGTGATTAACATATTGACAAGCAAAGGCCAATCTTTTAACCATATTTTATGGAGTAATAAAGGGTTTTCTTCTTGCAACATGCCTGTATAACCCTTGATCATGTAATCTTCTACAGACAGTAGTCTCAGAAACTTCAACTTCTAAGGAGTTTTTGTACATTTCCTTAATTTGCTTGGCTGATAAAAAGCAATTTTGCAAAACCTTTCTAATTACCAGTTGATCATTTCTCTCACTAGTTTTTTTAGGGTAACCTGATCTTAGAAAATTCTTCACTGAGTTAGCTTTTTGATGCTGTAGGTAAATTCCTCGGGCAGTTTCAGCACCAATATTAAGTTCATTGCTTATTTTTCTATAATATAACCCCATATCTTTTGCTAGGATAACTTGACCAAAAGTATAATCATGTATTTCTCTTGTTTTAGCCATCTTTTCTGGTCAAAAGATTATCTAACCTCAATTTTATTATATAGGTAAATTTGATAAGGTGGCTCTGTTTCATAAGCATTTTATGAGCTTAACTCTTATATAGATCAAAAAGCTATAATAGTGTTGATTTTCAATTTTACTTTATATTTGTTTCACTTTTATTTATTTTTGCATATTTTTGTTAAAGCCTTGTGTAAAATTTTGCAGCGCATCTTTTCATGCTAATTTTACTCATTTTCAATTTGTAAAATATTTCTTTATATTAAAAAATACTGTTGACCCATTACTTATGCAGGTTGCTGTATATTCCCCATTTAATCAACTACAACAAGCTCTCACTCTACTTCACTATGACACAGCTGTCAGGAATACTCCTGACAATACGTTTCCAGGAATTAACATTTGCAACACAATGGCGCCAAATAATCAAGAGGATTATTTGCAGCAGTTTCCCCTGGTTGGGGGAACTGCTGCAAAAAGCACACAGCAAAAAAACAAAGTTTAAAATTTTGAATTTTGACAACTCTGCCTTTTATAGGCCGGCCACAGACTGCACAGCCAACTGCTAGGCTCCTGCCAGCTGCACACCCAGCCTGTGGGCTTGCCTGCGCGCCCCCAACACCAGCCACTGACTGCCTGCCAGCCGGCTGTGGGAAGCACACCTTCCACAGCTGGGCCATCCACCCCTGCTGAATGGGGAAGCTTCCAATTCAGTAAACCAAAAAAGGAAATTTCCTCAATTCCCAATTTAGGGGGAACTGCTGCCCAAATTGGGAATATTCTAAATAAGAGAGGGGTTGACAAGCTACTCTGCACTAATATTCATGCATTAACTGCACCTAATGAGTTTGGGTGCAATAAAGCATCCCAAAATTCCTCATGCTATTGCCAGCCAGGAATTGGCAATACATTGCCACTAAACTCACCCCAATGCCAGCCCAGAAAGGTAATCTCAGACAACACCAAGTTTTTGGGGTTCCCAATCCAGTGCTTTTCATTATTCATGCCGCACCAAGGTCACTAGTATATAATAAAAAAACATTCACTTGATAATAGATTGGGCTATTATTGAGTGAAATTACCCTCAACCATATCACATAAATCACTACAAGACTTACCTAAAAGAAAAGTCCCAGACACTAAGCTTTTTCTGTCCTTCCCCAGGAGATAGAATTTCAGGCCCAGAATGCCCTAGACAATCAGCTAGTGTCAGGATTCACCTTTATTTATAGCTGCTATTCCTTCAACATTTTATTGGTTATGTCTCTCCAAACTACCCAGGTCTACTACCTATTTATTTCTCTCCTTGCACCAACCATCTTCTCTTTTTCCTCCCTTACCTTTATTACCTTTGGATTTTGATATTTGCTTTTCAAGCCTTTTATTAATCTAAGAGTGATTAACGGTTGTTTTCAAAACTCCTTACCTTTCTGCTACCAGATTTGAACTTGGACCTATACGCCAAGTTATTAATTTGGTTTGCAAACATATTACCTTTCACTATATGCTTGATTATGTGATTTGCCAGGCTTTGGACTTGGCTTTTTCTTCTGTTCACTTGCTTAAACCAACTAAGCACTCTCCATAACTGTCTTTTTCTCCCTCTGAAGTCTCCTTTATGCCTACCTAACTTCTTAAAGTTAGCTCAAACAACCAGTCACAAATTATGTTTCCCTTTCTTCACATGGTCAGTGAACCTCTATAGGTTAAACTTTTACTCCAAATCTGCACCTCAATTTACCAAATCTCAATAAAAAGGCTTGGTTTACCAGTCTCAACAATAAGTTGGGATTGTTTGACTTGCACCCCAAAAAGGTACTTGTTAGATTTTGTGGCTTGTTTTTTTCTCTTCCAATTCTTTTATCTTAGTTAAATCTTAGTTCATGATTCCTTTTGATTTTATTCTTCACCAGTTAGGCAGCTTTTATAGTAGCACTCACAATTTAATTGTTAATAGTTTCAATCCTCCTGATAGTGCAGACCATTTCCCAGACTTAGAAATTGACTTTTTGACTAAATTGTCAGTCATTAAAACTGGTCTCTATTTTATTTTCTTAGGGTTAATAAATTGTCTTAGTCCTTATTTTACTTCATATAAGCTCTTCAGAGCCTTAGTTCAGTTACTATTGCAAACTTTGCCTACCTTTCTATATTTGATAAATATAAACATTCTTGGGTTAAAGGCTCTAGTTTACAACAATTTGCTCCAAGCCTTCAGACCTTACAGCTATCCTGCCTGGAGATAAAACAACCAACAGTGTGGAAGCCTTTGCCAACTGCCTTCCTAGAAGAAACTACCCCTTTCTGACCGCAAATGACCAGGGGTTTGTGAGATCACGTGCCGCAAAACCCTGGAACCAAAATTAAACATGGAATCAGGTCTTTTTGCTATTGGGAAATGATAAATTGGGAAAACAATTGATCAATTGTTCAATTGGGTGCTTGAACACTTGTGGGTTCTAATAATAGCTGTGGCACCTTGGCATGCTGTAGCCAACCCCATGACCATGAAGAAACAGCTGATGTCCTTCCCTCCCCAGTTCCCAGTGTGCAATTTCCAAGCCAATTTACAATTATCACTGAAAATGATGCCACCAGGCCTCTGGTGGCACAAAAGGCTAAGCATTCCTCAGTAAGTATAAGTAGTGAGGAGGAAAAACCTTTCTCGCTGTTGACATCTTAAAATAAACAACTTTATCCCCAGAACCCATAATTTTCTTGCAGGAATTATCTATTTTTGCACCAATATAATCATCCTGTTTGCATCTCTTTGTGAATCTAATACACAATACACCTGCGCCTATCATTTTTCTCCTGGCTCTGCTCCTGTCTACCTGGTCATGCCACCTTGCACTATTGACTTGGAGCTCTTCCACCCTCATCACCTGGATCTTCCTCCTGGTCATTCTAGAGGCCCAATTCTGACTATCATGAAGGAGATCCCCTCCACTCCCCCCTTGCTCAATGTGCCTCCTGCCCAAGACTTCAGTAAGTTGGGGTTCATCTAAATTGCAGTATTGGGGCTGGCCGACCAGACTGTGCCCCATACTAGAAGTTGGCGCCCCTTAGCCACTGCTGTGAATTATATAGTCATTATTGCGCCAATTGTGTACATGGCCTTTTAGGCCTGGCCTGCCTCCCCTGTGGGAGTCCAGCCAGACTCTGGTATGATCCATGTGTCACAATAGTGTCATTTTTTCCTGGGATAAATTGCCCAAAGAAGAAGAATGGGAACAGGAAAGCGGCAAAACCCTTGAAAGCATTGGATGATTTAAATCTAGTCATCGACAAAAAACGGGTTAAAGCTGCACCTGTTGATAGTGAAGGAATTAATTTAAATCTCCCCAAATTTTGCCCAAACAATTATGCTTTGAAAATTACGAGATATCACTACCCAGTGGCGCTTGGCAGTTGACCGGCTGGTTGCCCAAATTTATCAAATTATGACATCATTGACACTTTGGCAAAAGTCCCCAACCAAGAGGTGAAAATATTTCCAGCTGGCCAATCAGATTTGAGTTTGTCCCTCCCAGTTGGTTCATAGTATCCCCCATCTCCCCTCTGAAAAATTGTTTTCAGATAGTTTTACCTACTCTCAATAAAGTCATTCCCAATCTATGAAAGCTACCTTTGGGTCAAAAATACCCCCTTCTCAGGCCATGGCCGCCGCCGTCTTGGCATGGTTGAGAAAAGTCTCTACCCAGGACCAGCAGGTTTTGTACCCTTTATTGCAAAATCATTTCTTCTTGGTGGTCCATTTACATTTCCTGTTTTCTGTGTCTCTAATTGTTTTCATTTTGCGCTTTGTTCCCCTCTTCTGTAGATTTGTAGGTTTAAAGCTTCAGTGTACATCTTTGTTCTCAGTTCTGATTTTAGTCTGGGCAATTTATCCCCACAAATTTTATCTTAGCTCAGATCTTATTTACACGACTCTAACACCGTGGCATAGAAGATGAAGCATCTTATCTTCTCTTCTGTCCTTACAGCCTGCCTTGGTATTGGGGGCCACCAACACACCTTCAAACCACACGGACCTTTCCAAGAACCCACCAAAGAGTACTACTATAGGGGGCCCACAAAATTAAACTCCTCCCAGCTGTACTCTTGGCCTACTCTGATTTTGCTCCATTCAACAATGTCTATAGCTGTATATACCTTTATGCACTATATACTTAATTACTTTGCGGGTAATTTGGGACAATTTAATGTGCACACAAGGGTGTTTTGTTGGGTATTGATAGTATACCCAATCATCGCCTTGCTCACTGGGTTCCACATGTGAAACTTGGCACTGTATCTTGCTAAAGTACTTTCCATATATTGGGTATTTACCAACTGATCAAAACAGAAAATAAATAGCAACGTTCCACTGCCAGGGCTGGAAGCTAGACCATTGATTAGAGCAAGGTCACCAAGAATTCCAGTCTTAAGACTATCTCAAATAGCTCAGTGTCATGGAGCCAGCCTGCAGCAGGCTCAGGGGAACTTGCGGGAAGTTGGCCCGTGGACCCAGAGGAAAGGGCCCACCACAGGATGAGAGCTAACTTTACAATATAGTAGAACAGTTTTCCAAGCAAGGCCCAAGGTCTATTAGTGGGCATCATAGAATTAACTAACCCAGTGAGTGTTATATAAAGGGCACCAAATAGTTGGGTTGAGGTTGACTCATTGGCAATAACAGTTTCTTGTGGGCATTCAGGTCACAGGGGAAGTCATAGGCACTAAATAGGCGGGCAGGGAGTTGTATTTGTCCTGGAATAGTGATGATTGCTTGATATTCCAGGTGCCTTCACGTCCAAAAAGTTCAGGCTCTCTGATTCTGGATTCAGGGTTTTAAATTAGAATTTTGTTGTAACTGTGCTGTTTTAGCAGAGTTATAAGGGGAAAAACATTTAGAAACTAGATAATGTTCTTTATTGAGGGATAAGTATTATATAGTCATCATGAGTTGTGGATAGAAGGAACATGATAGTGTTGATCACACTGTGGGATGCTGAAGGGGGTGGCTTAATCCTTGTAATGGTTCAAGCACCAAAACAAGTTACCAACTGGGGAGGATCAGCTTCTGTTCATGTTATTATATTTGGAAATCCAAGTTGACTTCCTAACTTAGCTTTGGGTGGCTGGATAATTGGATTACAGGTCACAAACCTGCTTACTCAGAACCTTGCTGGCGGGTCAAGCCTGCTGTTTTGACACCCCCCTCAAATGAAGGTCGGCCTTCTCTGGGGGCAGGTTGTCAGGAGCCTGGGCGCCATACTGGACTAGCTGTTGTTTGATGGCAGGTAAGACAGTCTCTTGTTTCTTTTGTCTTTCTTTGCAGGGCCTGAGGCAATCATGGTGGAGGATTTTGTCTTGTTTTTGTTTTCCAAGTCCCTGCACAAGGTAAGTGTTGTTTTTGTTTACCTTTAGGATAATGGCAGGGCCAACTTTTCTGTCTGTAGTTTGATTTTGTCAGTATTCATGACCCAAACCTTGTCACCAATCTCATGTCTGTCTTGGATGGGGATGAAGGTCTTTTGTAGATGCTTTTTTTCTGATTGGTTGCTATTGGCCTGTATGACCTGGGGATCAAAGCAGAGTGGAACCTTGTTTGGCATCTCTAGCTTAGGTCCTGATAGCGCCTGGATGATATTGGGTTGTGTTCCATAAACTAGCTCAAAGGGGATTTTACCAATGGATCTGTTCACACCAGGTCCAGCATACAAGTGATGCAGTTGGTAGCTGCTTATACCATTCCTCAGGTCTCCCGGTGGTGAGCTTGGCCAAGGCTTGCACAAGGCTGCCATTTGACTGCTCCACACATCCATTGGCCTGAGGATGGTAAGGTGTTGTCACCATGTGCTGGACCCCATTCTTGGTGAGGTATATGTTGGTATCTTCAGAGGTCAATTCTTTGCCTCCGTTAGTTATCAGGAGTTCTTGTTTTCAAAATTTGCTGATGATTTTTTCCCTATGAATTGCCGTATATTGTTGTCAGTATATGTCTTAACTGCTTGTGCCACTGGCCATTGTGTGGCAAAGTCTATTGCAGTAATGATTTATTTCTTGTTGTTATGTTTCCCAGGCATAGAGCCCACAATGTCTAGGGCCCTCCCCTTTAATGACAGTTGCGTGCGGATAGGTAGTACTGATTTAGGTGGGGTCTTGCTCTTTGAAAATTTCTCACATAATTTGCATTGGTCCAAGACTTCCTGGACATCCCAGTATAAGGTTGGCCACCATGCTTTGTGTTTAATGAATTTGTAGAGATTGTGGCTTTTTGTGTGACCTAGGTCTCTGTGGTAACGTAGGATTGTGTCAACCTGCTGGTGTGTGGGAATGTACATGATGGTTGTTCCATTGGACATTTTCCAATGTATGGTTCCATATACGTCTGCAAATAAGTGCTTGTTCTTAATGACAGTTTCCTTTGTTATGTCTGTGGTCCCAGGGGGGAAACCTTTGTTTTTTTGGAGCACCAGGAGAGGCCAGTCTGGTTTGAGCCCATTCTTGCCTCTTGTAACTCTGACATATAGGCGTGAAAGTGTGTCCACCATTATAAGCTCTGGACCAGGCTTATATTGTATGAGCATGTTGAACCTCTCCAGAAGCTCCATTCATCCAGAGGGCTTGGCAGCGGGATAGGTTTGCTTGGGGTTTAAAGTAGATAAGCAACTTGTGGTTTGTCAAGGCCGTTAACTCCTATTGCCATTCTAGATAGCAACACCATTTGACCAGGCAGTGGACAATTGCCAACAACTCTTTGTCATGTATAGGGTATTGACACTTGCCATCTGTCAATTTGCGGGATTCATAGGCTACAGGCAGGAAGTTGCTGTCATCATTCTTGATTTGTAGTACTCCCCCCAATGGATGCGCCTGAGGTGTCTGTCTCCATTTGGTACTCTTCATCATGATTAGGGTATTGTAGGATGAGTGCCATGGTGAGTTTCTCTTTGAGACGTCTGAAGCAAAGGTCACATTGGGGGTCCATAAAAACTTGGATTTGGCGCCAGTTATGATGGACGGAGATGCAGTTAGGACGCTGCAGTTAGGTATGAATTGCCGTATGTAGGCAACTATTCCAAAGAATGTGTGGAGTTTTGACTTGTCCTTTGGAGGTGGCATTTTGAAAATGGCCTGGATTTTCTGGCTGTCAGGTTTAATGTTGTCTTTCAAAACTATGTGTCCCAAGAAGGGCAACTGTTTGCAGAAAAACTGGCATTTGGAGGGCTTGACTAGAAGCTTATGTTGTGCCAGGGTGGCAAAAACTGCTTCCAGGTCCCTGTGATGTTGCTCTACCAAGGAGCTGTAGACAATGATGTTGTCCAGGTATACCAGGGCATGCTTGAAAATGTGAGGGGTAAACACCTTGTTCATGAAGGCCACAAAGGTTGACGGGGCGTTTGTCATATCAAAGTTAAGTACCACACACTTGTAAGAACCGTATTTAGTATGGAAGGCTGTTTTGGGGATGTCTTCTTCTTTGATACAGATCTGGTTATATCCTGCAGTCAGGTCAATCTTGGAGAAGACTGTAGCGCCGCCCAAGGCATCAAAGAGGTTGTCAATGAGTGGTAGTGGGTAACAATTATTAATAGTAACTTTATTTAGGGCCCAATAATCTGTGACTAGGTGTAGGGTACCATCTTTCTTTGCTACAAAGAATATGGCAGTGCCAAAAGGAGACTGTGAGGGGAAGATAAGTCCTTTCTCCAATGCCTCCTTGAGGTAAGCACATAAGGTGTTGTCTTTGTTTAGGGTAAGGCAATGAATAGGTTATGCCTTAGGTACAGCTCCCTTGAGTTGGATGGAGTGTTGGATGTGTTTTTCTGGTGGTAACCCAGGTAGATCCTCTTTGAAGATTTCTGGATGACAGGCTACAATTTCACAATCCTGTGGGGGGGTGGTGTCCTGATGATCCTTGAAATGTATGATCTTGTACTGACAAGAGTCCCAGGCAATTTCCTTGATGCTCTCTTTTTTTCCAAGGTCTCTGTGATAAGTAAAAAGACATGGTTGCGTAGGAGTTGGTCTACTGAGTCAGAATAGATCTGGTGATTGACGCCTTCACACTTGATGGTCAGTACAGAGGTCACCCAGTCTACATGGGGGTTGTTCTTTTGCAGCCAGTCCAGTCCCAGTACAATGTCAAACTTGGGAAAGTCAATGAAAGGACCCTGGATGGTGGAATGCAGGCTCTCTAGAATAACAGAGAATGGAGCAGTTTTCCTTGTCACAGCAATATGATGTTCATCAGCCAGGACCACATTTTTAATCTGCAAAGGATTAGTGGCTAGCTTGAACTTATCTACAAAGCTGCTGTTGACTAGGGTTTGATCTGCACCTGAGTCCAGGAGTGCCAAGCCTTTGTAACTGCAAAAACAGAAAGGATAGGACATCAGTTTATTGGGATGTCTGGTGATGGTGTAAAGTACTGGGTTGTCAGGATTGAAAATTCTCCCCCTCTGGAACCCCAGGCCTAAGAGCAGGAATTGAACCCTGAACCTGGATCCCCTTGGGCTGCCAGGCCTATGGACTGCGGGACTGCCTGCCCGCCCGCATTTTTCTGGGATTGAGCCCCCGCAAGCTGACGCCAAAGATGATGGCCCATGCAGTGAAACAGACCAAGCCGAGGAAATTATTGCACTGAGTGGAATGCCAATCACAGCACCTAATGGAGGTACCAAAGCAACAACTATTAGCTTCATGAGTTTGAAGTCTACACCAGCAACCAATCAGGAACCAACCCAGGAAAGAGGCACAGGCCCACAACCTGGCCCCATGAACACAACGCTAGAGCAAGATAATCAGGTAGCCAAATTGAGATTCTTGACCAATGAAAGAACTCCCAGGCCAAGTGCCATTTTGCTGCCTTTAGATCCAAGTACCCAATTCCCCCAGCCCTGCCTTTCCCAATGCCCTGATGAACCCCCCATGGAAAATATTAAGTTTGGAGGTGGGGTGCTATATAGACCAAAGACCCTGCGCTCCAAACTTATTGCCATTTTTGAATAAAGGTTATGTTACTTTGGCTTATACAGCTATTGCCATATTTTGTATTTGCCGTCTATCAATTCAGTTTGAGCTCTCCTGGCCCTCCTGCCCCACTGCCTGCAGTTTTCTGCCCACCTGGTGCACCCTTTGGGCCCGTTCACTTTACTGATTATCCCTTGAAGCCCAAGTACAAGGATTATACACCAGAGAAAATCCTCAAACTTGACCCGCTAGCCCACATCCAATCCCCTATTAGATACAACCGTCAAGGCCTGTGGATATTATCTACACCAAAACTATTTAGAGGAAAATTCAACTATCTCCTGGCCTACAATGTCTACATGGAACTGCCTGTAACACCCAAACCAATGCCAGCCTCTTCACCCAATCTTCCAACCAACCATACCAGCAAGCTTTTTGGTATAGTGTACATCACCCTCACGGGGGTGGTGGATACCATCATACCAGCTGCCATCCCGTGGTCTTGGGTGGGAAATTCTGCTTCCTACCTTCTAAAGTTAGCTCCTCTCTTGTGGTGGGCTCTGCCTTCAAAAACCCCAGCCCAAGTTACCCCCGAGAACGGCAGGCCAGCTGCCCAAGACTGGATCCCTGACACGGGTCTTCTGAGGGTACTTGGATAATTGGGCATTGGTCCACGTCCTTGGGTTGGTACTCATTGTTAGGCAAGTCAGGAATTATGCAGGGAGAGTTTGGCTTGCTTAGCAATCTCCTCGGGCTTTTCCCTTGTCTTGGTTGTTTTGTGTGGCAGTGATACAGAAGTGGTTTTGGCTTGACTGGCTGTTGTTCCCATTTCCATGTCCATTTGAACCTGTGGGTTTGTGGTTTGCATTGTTGCTATTTTTCCCAGGGGGTGGTCAATTGGAGCGCCCGGCTGGGTGAGAATCCTTGGGTCTCTCTCTTTCTAGTTTGCGCCTTGTGGAGAGCGTTGGACGTTTGTTCTGCTTTCTCTGCCTTGCAATATAGTCTTTGCAAGTTGGTTACTTGGTACAGGTTTAGGCAACTGCCATAATTAACTCATTCCGCAAGTCAAATTACTATATGTTGATAATCAGAATTAAAAATACTTTAATGTCAACAGCATTGAAAAGTCAGAATTAAGTTTTAACTCATGCAGACTACTAAATGTTGAACCTTTTTTAATAAGCAGAAACCTGTTTCCTGAACATTTTACTTAATAAAATTAAGCTTCAAGAAACTTTTTAGGGTAATGTGACAACATAGATTTTAAAATTTCCATAAAAAATTATACATGAATATTAAAAAAATTCATAAAAATATACTTTTATTTTATTTTACTATGAAATTAGCTATCTTTACTATAATAAATTTTTTCCCACTTATAAAAACAAAATAAATCTAATATACAAAAAGGTACTACATAAAACTTCACGTATTATAGCAAAATATAGCAATAAGAAACAGGAATATAAAGTTTTTTCTATATTGAAAACTACAAAAAACATATAATTTACTAGTAAAATACCAATATAGGCCATGTAATACAGTCTAAAGCATCAAACTATCAATAGAAAATCAATGATTTTATAAAAACAGTACCATAAATTATTAATGAGTTATTTAGAATAACTATTTATTTAAAAATATTATACTTAATATATAAGAACTATATAAAAATTTAGGCAATACTCAATAAATTTAATGAAAAGCTAGACTGTAATAACCTGGTTGCCATTAAGAACTGTGGCAATCTTCTTGATGTATTCCCCAATCTCTGAAAGCTTATATTTGGCCTTGACAACGTCCTTGATCTTCTCTTGATACTGTTTCTCTTTGGTGGTTCTCTTCTTCTTAGATGGGCGGTTCTCAATATCTCTGATGGATACAGCAGTCTTCCCCTGTTGGACTTTGAGGTGCTCGTAGAAGGTGTTGTATCTGGGCTTGATTCCAAAGGAGGACTTGATATGCTTATGCCAGCCCTCCAAAGATGAAGTAGTTTTCATCTCATCCTTAAGAACCGCCTGGTAGCAGTTCCAGTTGGCTTTGGCTCTGGGCTTGCTCCGGCGCTTAGTGACCTTACGTCCAATCCACTGTGGCTCATAATATTCAATGAAAGGGTAGAAGGCACCATCATGTTTCTTGGCATATGGATCCTAGCATAGGAGCTCAAAGGCTTGTCCAGCATGCTCTGGCTTTACAAAGGCTAGTGCTACAAACTGCTGAATTAAGAACTTGCACTTTCCTGATGTATCTAGACATTGGAGCTTGCTGAGCTCAGGTAGACCCTTTAGTTGCCTGTTGACAGCCTGTCAATAATGGAAAAAACACCCCTGTACCTCTCCATTAAAGGTATTTACAAAAGCGTTATACTGGGCAGCTTCATAGTCCATGATTATAGTTGAGGGGCCAAGTGCTTTATCTTGAGCTTCTTTTTCTGCAGCAAGGGTGGCTTCATCCTTTTCATCACCATCTGGATTGGCTCTAGTGTTATGGCCAGGGGGACTCTTTTTATTACTGGGTAGGGCTTTGATGCCCTCCTGAAGGATTTTAAAAGCCCTTGTGTAGATCTCTTCTGTTGCCCCAGGAAGCAGAAAGTAGGCAAATGGGAGCACCTTGCCTTCAATAAGGGAATGTATAACCCATAGTTGGTAAAAAAGGCGGGGGCATACTGCAAAGATATCATCACACAACCAGGTCTCTGAATCCCTCAACTGTTCCAGGTTCTGTTGTGTAGCATAGCATATAATTCTTGCCTCTGCTGTAGGACCATCATCATGTAAAAGGAATACCTCATCACCATTGAACATCTTTAACTCCTCTGTCAAGACTATCTCTCCTTGAACCATGGCTGATTTCTTATGGGGGACTAAGTCACGGTGTTTGTCACATATGTACTTCACTAACTGGTCGCAGTCAGGGATGAGCTTCAGGTTCTCATTACTTAGGTGTGTGGTGGCCTTAACTGCCAGATCAAAAGCCTTGACATCTTTGGAGACTGGGATCATTTGGTAGAGGTACCACTTTAGAAGCTTTTCAATAAGATTTATTGGAGCATTGCATGTGTGCTCTCCTTTTTCACTAGTGACTTTATCCCATCCTTCTGTATTGATTCTGGAAGCACAGCTTCTATCTTCAGATACATAATTCTTGCTTCTTCCTGCTCTCTTCTGATTGTTGCAATTGAAAACATAGCCATCACAGACTAAACTTGCACCTCCTTTGACAGACATTAGAGGGAAAAACCAAGTGAACTTCTTTGGGAGCTTAAACTCTCCTTTGACGTTACATATATTTTGAACCTTTAGGGGATCCCATGGGCCAATTGGTGCTTGATGATAGTCAGACAGGTAATCATCAGGATCTTCTTTATTGATACTTGATGAGGAGGATGGAGGTGCAGATTTGTTGGGCGGTGGAGGGGAATTATATGGAGTTGGATTCTTTTGCTTTCTGGACTGGGATGAGCTTGATTCCTTGGGGCTTGATTCATTTGAGCTTGATTCATCTGGGCTTGGCTGGGGTACTGGACTCTTGGGTATCTTCTTTCTTCCTTGCTTGTTTAGTGGAACCTCATCTCCTTCTGATTGATACCAGCTTGGAGAAGAGGAGGGGGCAGGGGAGGGCTCTTTGCTTTCAGGGTCTGGGGTCTTCTCCTTTGTCTTCTGTTTTGTTGAGGGCTCTTTGGCTGGTTTTTTGTTGGGGTAGGGACTTTGGGCCTTTCCAGAGGCTTTGGGTACTTTCTTGGTTGACTTGGGGTTATTTTGTGGCTTCTTGGAAGATTTGTCCTACAATAATTAGAGTAGAGTTCATAAAGTAAGAATAATCATGTGAGACATGAATAAAATTAAATAATAATCACTTTTTTTAAATTTTATTATTAAGTAAATAGTTTATAGAAGTATAGAAAGTAATTTTAGAGCTAGTTTATTATTAAAGAATAGAAAAAACCCATGTTTAAATAAAAAGTCAACATTCTGGTAGTCACAGTAGTCAAAAATATTTAATTTAGTTTGTCAGCATAAAAAACACTTTAATTTTGACGCCGACATACTGACAGTTAGCATTAAAGTGGAAAAACACTATGTAAATCACTTATAAAGCTTGGTTAATATTTTCCAGAGTTGGTTTTTTAAGGCCAAAATTGATTATTTTTAAATTTTAAAAAAATAAAGTATTGCATATGTAACTTATGAAAACTAAATAATAGGGTTTGTAGAGGGAAGTCTGAAGTACAGCCCTGGGTACTTTGGCCTGAATTATCATATCATTGTATGTGTGCTTTTTGTTAAGCGGCAGTGTTTTACTAATAAATAAGTGAAGGTGTTGACATTCAGGCAGTCAGCGTTCTTTTATAGCAACTCTCCTATTAAATCTCGCTTAAATTATGTCACTTTGTTTGCTTAGCCAAACCCCTTTGTTGCAATTTAGGCAACGCGTCAATTTGACACAAATTCAACATTATAATTACATATATAAATTCTAGTTTTAACATATGTGTGTTGGCTTAAGTGGACTTCTGGAAATAAGCTATAGTTTATCCAGTGAGTTTAAAATAACAGTAAATATCTAAATAATACAAAGAATGCTCTGAAAGTTGGCATATGTCTTTGTTCAATGCTTATCTTAATATGTATTTAATAAAAACAGTAGTTATTTTAGAATATTGTGTATTTTATTAAGAAATTTATGGATTCTTATTTGGGGTTGACATCCAGATATTACTTACTGTAGTCAACCTTAATGTAAAAGTAAAAAGAAACTTACATTTTCATAGTAAATTATATTAGTTTTTTGGCTTAAATTAAGCCTTTGTTTAAATGGTGTTGACATTATGTCTGTTCCTTTTTAATTTTGAAATTCTGACTTAATAATTCACTATGAAAAATTAGCTTAGTTTTGGGAATGCCCAATTCTGGCGGATAAATACCAAAATAATGTCAACTTACTGAATGTCAACAAATTGTCAACATTCAGTAAGTTGACTTGTGGAATGAGTTAATTCTGGCAGTTGCCCAGGTTTACATGTCTCATTACTTGAAATTTGAGTGTGTTGTAGTACATGAGGTAGGTAGCTGGAGTGTCAAAGGCCATATCAGAGGGGGCATATAGTTGGAGTTCTTTGTAGGCGTGGATGAGCCCCTTCACTGTGCCAGTCTGGGTCAAGTTCTTCACTTGCTGGATGATTGTAAGTGTAGTGTTCTTCAGCACAAACCTTGCCAAGAAGTCTTGCTTGAAGGTGTCCCAATTCTTCTTGGTGTGTTCTTTGTGCCACTTGTCACACCAAGTACCAGCATTGTGGGTCAATCAGATGGAGATTTCTGCAATCTGAAATTGTTGCAGGCATTCCATTTGGGACAGCTTGCTTTGGGCAGATTGGATCCATGCTGTGGCGTTATTGTTGTTGGCTCCATCAAAAGGTTCCAAGGAAGCACTTTGAAGTCTTTGCGCTATGTAGACGGACATAGTGCTTTCATCAGTTGCTTGAGGAATAGCAGTGGGCGTTTGAAAGAAACCTTGTGCAGACAGGGTGTTGAAGGCAGAAAGTGAGATCACCATGTTCTGGTACAGGACAAAGCCATCAGGTATTTCTGTACCAGATGTGTACAGAGTCCAGTCTAGAAATAGGCAGGACATGCTTCTATTGAGGATTTGTTGACTGCAGCAAGTACGGGCAACAGGCAGAATTTTGCAAGATAAGGTAGGATGGAAAACCTACCTGTGCTGTCATGAATGACATTTTAATACTTTTATTGAAAACCCAAGAGTTGAACCCCAGTCCTCTGAAGGCAGATCATCCCCCCAGGACAGTCCAGGACCCTCCAACCTGTTAAGTCACATACTTGAATTGTTAAGTTGCCCCGTGACCTGCTGGCCTAATAATGAGGATTCCCTGAATGGTTGTCAGATTGCTGCCAAACCGGTGCCACTGAAGACCCATACCTACGCAGGAGATGTGGTCTGCCTAAAGGAGGTTGTGAAAAGACCTACTACTAGCCCTGCCAACAAACACCAGCTGTTTCCAGTCTCCAATTCAGAAAAAGTATTGCAATTGGACAGCTCAGGTGACATGGTGAACAACAGCAGGAAAACAAAGCATTGCAACTTCTGTTCTCCAGAGCCAGTCCAGCCAAGATCTGCCAAACCGGTGCCACTGAGGGCCCAGGCCTACACAGAAGCCGTGGCTTGGGCAAGACCCACTACTAGCCCTGCCAATAAGCACCAACTGCTGCCAGCCCCCAGTCCAGAAAGGGGAATGCAATTAGCCCGCTCAGGTGACATGGTGAACCACAGCGGCAAAATTAAGCATTGGCACTTCTGTTTGCCAGAGTGTACCCAACCAGGACCTGATGCTCTCCAGACCCTAAGCCAAGATTCATGCCCTACTGGCAAACTGCCCATGGACCTGAAGCCCGCAAAAAGCAAAGAAGCAAAATTACATGGTATAAGAACGCTGGCAGGGTGATGACCACATTGTCATTTTTGATAATAAAAAGTTTTATGAACCTTTGGTTCAAATAAATCTTACCTTATCTAGTCTTAGTGATCTTCCATCTTAACTCCGGTCCAGTAGATCATCAGGCAACTACTTCTTCCAGCGATCAACCTGCCAACCCGCCCCAGGCACTATACTGTCCCCCAGGAGCCCCCTTTGGACCTGTGCACTTTACTGAATACCCTCCAAACCCGGCCTACAACAAGTTCAACTTGAAAAACATACTCCTTGACAACCCACTGGCAAGAACTAGAGAAACTGAAACAATAGGTTGAGAAATAAAGTGGCACATTAGGCTGCCCAGATTGTTCAAAGACAAGTACAATTACCTACCATCCTACTTTGTCCCCATGACTCTGCCCTTAACCCCAAGACCAGACCGCCTAATGAAACCTACTGCCACAGCCAAGACCACCTCTACCCAACTGTTTAGAGTACTCTATATCACTTTGACAGGATTGGTGGATTCCATGGTCCCTAACTCTGGACCCTGGTCCTTACTCAGATGATCTGTATTTTACATTATCAAGTTAGCACTCATTCTATAGTGGGCCTTACCCGCCGGCTTGGCTTCACCCCATCCCAAGCCGCCCAATACCTCTACCTATGCCTGGCTTCCTGACATGTGCTACCAATGTTGTAACTGTGCTGTTTTAGCAGAGTTACAAGGGGAAAATATTTAGAAGCTATATAATATTCTTTATTGAGGAATAATTATTATATAGTCATTATGAGCTGTGGATAGAAGGAACATGATAGTGTTGATCACACTGTGGGATGTTGAAGGGGGTGGCTTGATCCTTGTAATGAGTCAAGTGCCAAAACTAGTTACCCACTGGGGAGGATCAGCTTCTGTTCATGTTATTATATTTAGAAATCCAAGTTGACTTCCTAACTTGGCTTTGGGTGGCTGGATAATTGGATTGCGGGTCACAAACCTGCTTACTTGAAACCTTGCTGGCAGTCAAGCCTGATGTTTTGATAATTTCTTTCAAGGTGAACTCTTAATAGGCAGGATTGGGGATATTCCCTGAAATGTACCAGGCTGTAAGGTGCTCCTGGGGGTCAGTATAGCTCTGGTGGCTTGCCTGGGGTGTCTTGGGGCTGGTTAGTGAAAGGAGCAGAGCCAAAAAAATCAGACTACAAATAAAAAGTGCTAAAATTAATTATAGTATGGCCTGGGTGAACCTGAGGTTCATAACACCTTATTTCAAAAATGGCAGTTTGCAAATTTCTGGCAGCCCAGAGTATATGTATACCCATCTATCATAGAAAAGCTTTTGTATAATCCTTTGGGGCAGGTGTTAGCATTTACCAGGGCTTGGAAATCTTTGGTGGCATCTGGAATTGTTGACTTGTCATTGGATGGGTTTGGGTGGAGAATCTTGATTTCCCTCTTTGAGGTATAGGATTTACCATTATCTGACAGACCTTGTTTTGGGGTGATTTGTGCAACACTCTATTGGCAGGGGCTGGCTGGTCATGGGAATACTGTTCACATGGGCACTTCTATTGGCTAGGCTAGAGGGGTTCATAAGCAGGCATGGTTTGAATGTAGCTTGCATCTCATTTTTTGGTTTCAGAGGTTTCTCTGAAGCCCAATCTGTTCATGGTTCAAGCCCAAAAAAACGTGGGTGGCCGGACAGCAGGGCCTGCAGGCTGGTAGCCTATGTGAGTTTGGGGTTTGAATCCTGGGGACAGGGTTCTGTCTTGTGAATTAAATGCAGATGACTGTCACTTGTGACACTCCTGGTCCACCAGCTCCTCCACCTGCAGTTTTCTGTCCGCCAGAAGTACTTTAAAGACCCCTGCATTTTACAGAGTATTTTCTGCAGCCCAAGTTTAAAGACTATACCCTCAAAAATACTTTTGATCAATTCCTTGGCCTGCACTAAAGAGTTAACCCGCTTCAGCCATAAGGGCATTTGGCACTTAACAAAACCCCATCTGTTTAAGGGTAAGTATAACTTCTTTCCTACCTATCAACTCAATATTAAGCCCCCTTTTACACCAAAGCTTGTACACACACCTGCTCTCAATATTTTCCTAGAAAACAACAAGATATTTAAAATAGTGTATATTAATATTTCATTGATAATTGACACTATGATTCCCATTATTGGTCTTTGGTCTTGGGTAGGACAATCTTTGTCCTACATTTTCAAGTTAGCACACATTCTATAGTAAGCCTTACCTGCCTAAACTGTGGCCTACCCCATCCCTAATTATGATGGGCTGGCTACCCAAGGATGATTTCAGAATTTTATGGAAATCCATCTTAACCCTGGTAACCTGAGACCTAAGATGTTAATGATTTTTGGGGATGCTTGGTTGTTTGTTTTAATGATAATCACTAATTACACATTTAAGACTACCAAGAGTCTGATTTTTTCTGTTTGGAAAGGTTTTAACCTAAACAACCCAAAGAACATCAGCCTCCTCACTGAAGCTTCCAAAGGCCTCTCATCACTAGTATTAAATGTGATATTAACCAATTCATCACCAAGGTGGAGATGCCCTAGATGGGCAAACTCACCTTGGAAGAAGCCCACTGTACCATGCTCTTTATCTGTCTCCATTTCCAGGTCAATGTCCCTGCCTAATCCAATGCCACAGAAAAGTACTAGGAGTAACTTACATGCTCACATGCAATGCATTTTATTAGTTTGACAAAGTCACCTATGAGGACATTTAGTTCTGCCTGGACTACGCCAAGTTTGAAGCAGAATTGATGGCAACTGGCAAGGACTAAGACACCCACTATTACACTCTAACCACGCTTTTGGAGACAAGCAGAGTGCCTGGCACAACAAGGTCTATATTGACACATTTCTAAAATTTAAGACCAGAACCTAATTGAAATACAAGCTAGCTGATATTTTTTTCAAAAGGGTGTAAGCTCATCCATGAAGGAGCTTCTCAAACATCACCTCTATCTCTCTCAGCCTGAAAGAGCTTATTCTTCTATGCAAGAGTTTGATCATGAACCAGAAGACATCTGATCCTGTTAAATACCACCCCAGCAGAACCCAGACTCCCAATAGATCAGGTATGATGCCTGATGATCTCTAATGACACTACTGAAAAGGGCTGTGCTTTTACTATCACAGAGCTGATCATCTAACTAGAGCCTGACCCAAGAAAAGCACTGCTCATATATCATTGGCCCAAATAATCTCTTCTTCCCAGTATTATAAGTACATTTATGTCACTTTCAAAGTTCAAGGAGCTTCCTGTAAATTGAAGCCTTTGTCAGCACTAGTCTGATAAGAGTTTTATTGATGCCAGCCTAGCACAGAAACCAGGGCTGATAGCCATCAAAGCCTGCTTACAGATCATCATGAGAAACAGCACCAGAGATAAGAAATACAGATTAGATCAGAAACAACTTCTGAAGATAGGTGTCACAAGTGACAAACTCCTGTCAACTATGATAATCAAAAGGTCTCAACTATGGGAGTTAACCCCTGACGCCCCGCAGGCTGCCAGCCCGCAGGACCAGCCACCCGGCCACCCGCAGTTTTTGGGGTTCAAATTAGAATTGGATTCAACTTCAGAGAATCTCCTGAAGTTTGATGAACCAAGTTTGACTACAACAATGCCCCCGCGCTAGAGGTTCCTGTTAACCCAACCAATCAACAGGCCGGGTTAGCCACAGACCCCAGAATAACCCAGGCCACTACAGAAGAAGAAACAAGGATACTGTGGTAATCCACATGTGTGCGGTTTGCAGGCGAGGGTGAATTTGGCTTCAAATAAAGACAATATGCTAAGAAATGACAGTGTGTGGTCAGGTAGCAATGTTGTAAACTAGTAGGTAACATAGAGCTGCTAGGGGTAAGTGAGGTAAGCCTAGTAGGTAACATGGTCTACTAGGGTAGGAGAAGTGAGATAACCCTAGTAGATAACATGGTCTACCAGGGTAAGTAAGGGGAGCCTAGTAGGTAACATGGTCTACTAGGGTAAGTAAGGCCTGGCTGGTAGGTAACAAAGGACTACCAGAGGCAGTTGTTGCCTCCACCCAGCAGAATATGTTGACTGCTTTGGGCTATAGTACTTCACCTATCAGGTTAAGACTGAAATAGCAAGCAGGGAACTTTGTCTGTATGGGGGGAGTGTAAGTTTGGACCCCTGGCGGGTAACGCGGGCTGCCAGGGAGGGGAAGAGCTCTGAGGGCTCAATGTACCCTAATACTCTTGCAGGAGGTCTGTGAGCAAGCACCCTGCCTAACAGACTGGCAGGGTGTCCTTGTTTATGCCCCCATGGGAGCTTTGGGGAAACCCAAAGTGAGCATTGGAGGGTATAGGCATGCTCAGAGGTGTTACCAGGGTGGCTTGCTTGGGGAAGCAAGCTGCAGAACTTGGTGTGATCAGGCCTCTGGGAAGTAGAGCTGATTACTCTGAGTCTGAAAGCCCAGACTTCATCACCTGGGTGAGTAAAGACAATGCATAAACATAGATTTATGGTTGAATGGCCTAAGTGGATTGCCACTTGTGAGGGCCTAGTCAAACGCCAGTTCAATGTAGACTCATGCCTGGGTCTACAAGTTCTGGTAATGGGGGCTGAGATAAAGAACCAAGGTGGCTCACAGAATTAGCAGAGAAAACTAGCAAGAGGGACTGTTTGGTCACAGTGAAGGCTAGTTGATGAACTGTTAATTCATATTGAATGGAATGGACCAATATGGTTCAGTGTGTTAAGGGAACAAATGAAGTTCCTAGTGTGGAACTGGTGAAGGATAAGCAGAAAGACAAGAAGACAGGATGGAGAACTAGCAGATCATGGGGTAGGATGGCCAAAGGACCAGAAGTTGGTGCTGAAGAACTGAAGAGTTGAGAGGATGACCTAGCTGGACTGAATACAGAGGCTGGAAGAGCTGGTTTAGTGACTTTTGAGAAGAAGTTTGGATATAAAGAAGCAGTTAAATAATGATTGAATACTGCCTGATTATGATTAAAAAAGGATTAAAAGTTATATAAAAAAGAAAGAGGAGGAAAAATAACCTATAGTTTGTTAGAACTATAAGTTATTTTTAGGGAAAAGATGAGAGAGAAAAAGGACCAGAAAGAAGTTGGAAGAAGAACAGAGAAACTGTGAAAGCAAAAGAGCAAATTTTGCCAAGAACAACTAGGGGAGCAAAAGGACAAGCAGCAGGCAGGTTCAAAGATGCAAAACGTTGACAGAAACACAGAGAAACGCGGAGAAACGTTGAAACATCAAAGGATCAAAAATTGCCTAAGTAAAACATATGTGGAAGCGCTCAAGATTTGCCGGGGAAACGTGACGGGAATTACGGCAAAACCGTTTGAAACGCAGAGCAGTGGTTTACCCAGAGCAGGGCAGCTTGGAGTTCAAACCATGGTCAGTAACAGGTCATCCAGATGAACTGTTTCAGCAAAACTGTTGAAGCAAGGCGTTTGATTGGCTGCAACCCAGAGCTTACTTGATCAGGTTTTTAAGGGCTTTAACTTGAGAGTTAAAGCCTAAAAAATGGGGGGCAGAAGCGGAAAATTCAGGGCTTTCATTGGCTGAAGTAGATTTGAAAGTTTAATATATTATAGAAGAAGAAAAACAGGATAGTTTAAGCTTTGAAGAACCAGAGTTCTAAGAGAGAATTTTGGTCTGAAATAGGGAGCTATAAAAGGGAGAGCTATCTGAGACTCTTCAGGGACTGGATCAAGTGGATTAAAAAGGCCGCCAAAGCTACAGAAGGAGCAGGAGACCAAGGATAGGAAGCCAGAGCCAAGTCAGACCACATGAGCTTAAGATTAAGACAACAGAGCCCAAAACCAAGGTGCCGGAGCCCAAGACCAAAGCAAGGGAGCCCAAGAACAAGGAGTCCAAGATATTGTTAAAGGACTCCAAGTTTTGGCACAAACCCTTTCTTATTTCCTACCCAAAGGTGATATCTCAGAAGGTTTCTAAGGGGATCTTCCTTCTGACAGAGAATAAAGCACCTATTACAACCCCTATCTGATTTTCCTGTGTAAAAAGGGTATATAAGTCTCATGAGTCAATTGCCCCATATTTTCTACCCTAGCCCAGGGGATGAGGAATCATACCGCCTAGGGTGCAGGAAGTTTGCCTATAGTAAATCTGCCCAGGAGGAGTGGGAGAAGGTGACCAGGCATTTGGAAATGTCAAATAGAGGAAGAAAGTTCATTGGAGAAGAGTTTGCAAGGCTACTCCAGGATTGGTATTGGCCTACAGGCGGGCTGGCGCCTGCTGAAGTCCAGGTATACAGGGGAGACGCTTGCTTGGTAATTGGAAAGGTACTTGAGGAGTTTTCCCTTATGCAAGCCAAGTATAAGCTTCTCACCTACCCTTCCCCCCTGTTGGAGAATGACAACTCCTCCAAGCCGGTCCCTGGCTACAACCCAGGACACACTGTGGGGACTGATGACCAGGAACCCCACAGATACCTTCTATAAGAAGCGGGCCACCCAGAGATGACCTGTCCTGTGACCTGGTTAAGGAATTGGAGTGCTCTAGTTGAAAGTCAGCCAATAAAATAACCCCCGCAATTGTTGTCACCAAGGGCTGTGAGGACCTAGTAGATGGGGAAACCTGGTCCATGAAAATCTTTGAAAGTTTTGCCATGACAGATGGGCATACTTATACCCTGGGCTGCCAGGAAGATGCCCATTGCCATTCTTGCAATAAAGTGATGTGAACCTTTGATTCAACCAGATCATACCATACTTGTTATTAGTTTTACTTCATCTACAGTCTACTCCTTGCGGCCCCATCCCCTGTGCCTACATACCCCAAGAAACCCCGGACCAGCTGCCTGAACTTTACCGTCCACCAGGAGCCCCCTTTGGCCCAGTACATTTTACCAAGTACCCACCCAACCCGGCGTATTTGGAGTTTACTCTGGAGGAGATCCTCATCCACAACCCTGAAGCTAGAACTAGAGAGACTGAAACCGTATACAGAGAAGGCATCAAAATCACCATACCTCCTCTGCTATTCTGAGACAAGTATAATTTCCTGCCCGCATATTTAGTTCCAATGACGCCGCCCCTCACCCCACAGCCCAACTGCCCGCAAGAATCTGTTGCCACTGATGAATCCACTTCCACCCAAATATTTGGGGTGATGTATATCACCCTCACTGGGTTGATTGATTCCATGGTGCCTACAAGCAGACCTTGGGCAATCCTTGGAAAATTGTTATCTTATATTGTAAAGTTAGCCCCAATCCTGTGGTGGGCTCTCCCTGCTGGGCCCGCGGGCTGTCTGCCCGCAAGTCCTCAGGAACCCCCCACAGGTTGGATCCCTGACATTATGGCAATCTACCTCAAACACAGTAACCTGGGCCCCAAGATGTTGTTAACTCTTGGGGCATCTTGTATGCTATTTTTATTGATTTCAGCTTACTATGCGTACAAGTTAGCTACCAACCTGATCACCACAGTGACCTGACACCAAACCAACCCCAAACAGAAAGACACACCGCCTGGCAAGGAGAAGACCAAGACCCCAAACTTGCAGGTGCAGAACGTCATAGTAAACCAGACCACAACCCGGGTAGATATGCCCCAGATGGGGAAGCTCACCCTAGAAGAAGCCAGAAGAGCAATGCCAGTCCTCTGCCTCCATTTTCAGGCCAACACAAACTCATACTCTAACAACACCAAGAAGGTCCTTGGAGTAGCCTCCATGCTCTCTGGCAATGCCCTGGACTGGTTTGGGAAAGCAACCGCCAAGGACGTCAAGTTCTGCCTAGACTACTCCAGATTTGAGAGCAAACTGATGGCCACAGGCGACAACCAAGATACCTGCCACCACGCCCTAATCAGCCTACTGGACATCCAACAAGGACCACAAACTCTGCAAGCTTACACCAATGAGTTTTTGAAGTTGAAGGCCAGAACCCAACTTGAGGACAAGTTATCAGCTATCCTGTACCGCAGAGGAGCCTGCCCTGCCCTGAAGGAGCTCCTCAAGCACCACCCACCTACGCTTGGCCTGGATGAACTACTCCTCTTGTGCAGAGGGTTGAGCCTCAACCAAGAAGGTACCTCCTCCTCCACCCAGCGCGTGAACCAAGCCCAGACACCCAGCAGACCTGGGATGTCTCCAGATGAACTACAGCGTCACTACTGCAAAGGCTTGTGTTTCTATTGTCATGAACCCAGGCACCTTACCAAGGCTTGCCCCAAGAAGAGTAACTCCCCAGTTTCCTTGGCGCAAATAAACACCTCTACTCAATCTTATAAGTTTATCCAAGTTGAAGCCAAAACACTCACAACATCCCAGACTGTGGGAGCCTTCATTGACACTGGAGCAGAAGAGAGTTTCATCAACGCCACTCTTGCCAAGGACCTTGGACTGAAGGCCACCAATGAAAGCGTCAAAGTAATCATGGGGAACAGTTCTCATGACCTGGGTTTCAGGTGCGCTACCAAATTGCCCCTGAAAATTGGGCAGAACTTGTACCCTGCATTTCCCATCATCCTGAAGGGACTTCCCCACCCCCTGATCCTTGGGGACTTGTGGTCACAAAGACACAGCACTATTCTGAACTTTTGAAATCAAACGGTTGCCTTGAAAGGAGACAATTTGTTTAATGTGGTACCGTTCCAGTTGGGCCCAACAAGCAAGAAACCCGATACACTCCTGACCCTGAGATTAGAACCCAGCGTGGGATGCCTACCTTCCCCCTTAGAGAAGTGGAGCCACGTCTTCAGTGAGGAAGCAGCAACCCAGCTCCCCAGCCACTCCATCTATGACCACGCCATTGACCTGCTACCTGGGACTCAACCACACCACGGTGTCATGAATGACATTTCAATACTTGTATTGAAAACCCAAGAGTTAAACCCCAGTTCCCAGAAGGCGGATCCAACCCTCCAGACTAGTCCAGGACCCACCAATCTGTTAAAAGACAGGCTCAAATCAGTAAATCACTCCGCGTTCCGATGTCCTACTACAAAGGACTCTTCAAAAACAACTCAAGTCACACAAAGTGGACGGGGGACTGCCAACTCGCTAAATTGTGTACTTGAGTTAACAAGTTACTCCAAGATCCGCCAGTCTCCCAAGG